>MDKI01259107.1:0-10898 GCA_005239505.1 Nicotiana paniculata
GCCCCCTTAAGGCCAGTGCAGGCCTGGCGTTTGGGCCCTAACGCCCCCCTAACGCCTGGGGGTACCTGGCCTTATGGTGAAAATGCCCCCCTAACGCCAGGGGGTGCCCGACTTTAGGGGGCAAACGCCCGGCTATCGCCCGGGTGTCTCCTTTTGCGTATTTTCGACGTATTTGCATCCCTTTAGCTCCGTTTCCATCTCCAATTCACCTACACATGAAATAAACTCCATTAAGCACATAACAAGTGTATTTTTATCATTAATACACCTCAAATATAAGGTATATCACATGTTAAACTATGCAATTTAGTCTCGCATCATATCCATACCAGGCTAGCAATGCTAACTAAGGCCGTAATGGAAGGGGTAGATGGGCAAGACTTCAGCATTGTGCCCATGATCGTTGCAGACATATATCGGGCTTTAGAAAGGTGTCAACAAGGAGCAAAGCATTTGGAAGGTTGCAATTTATTATTTCAACTCTGGCTCATGGAACATCTCCAAAGAGGCGAATACCGACAAGACATTCACCGCAGAATGTGGGATGAACACATCGCTTTCAATCACCCAAAGCAAATGAATTATATCCCCGACATGTTCGCTCAACCTGAAAATACCGAGGGATGGGTTGAGCTTTTTGATAACTTTACTGAAGAGTAGGTTCAATGGATGTTTTAATAGTTTCTGACGGATGAGTTTATCATTCGATCCCAAGATGCATCATTTTCGATACTGATTGGTCTAAGGGGGACATACCCTTACGTCCCTCTTCGAGTTATACTTGAGAAAGACACCATCGAGCCAGACAGATATCATTTCGGTTGTACCCCTTTCTATCTTGGTTGGTTAGAAGAGGATTTGGGTGGCCAGAGGAAGTTGGGGTACGTCCGAGGTCACATAATTATAGATGAAGTGTCGAGGCACAAGTCAAATTCAACCAACTGCGCAAAAGGATCCAGGAATATGAGGATGACCACCACAAGATACATGAGTCCAACAAGAAACTGATCGAGGAATGGAAGGACACGGATATCAGCACCAACAAGAGGCTGGGGTACTTGGAACGAGGTATAGTCGAGCTGGAAGAAAAGTTCATCAAAAGAGTCGAAGATTGTCAAAAGACTGAGGGAGCTGCATGAGGATATCTAGCCAGAACCTACCTGTTGCTGGGACATCGCGAGCTGGAAAAACTGTACAAGGAAAGCAAAAATGCCAAGTCTGGGGAAGGTCCTTCTGGGACCAAGTAGATAGGAGTGTCTTTATTTTTCTATCAATGTAATAAGGCCAATGGCCATTAGTGACTTTTATTTTTCGTCTATCGTTTTGGGATTTGTCTACTTTTCTTATCAATAAAATGAGGCATTTAGCATTTTAAGTTCTCCAAATCAATTTGTCGCTAGGCCTACCTCATGCACAAAGAGATTCCCAACTTAGGACGCGCTTTACATTTCCACATTATGTGTTTAAATACCGCAATATTCTTTTCATAATACTCACTGACTTGGTTACCTTTTGTTTTTATTTCTTTTTCTTACTCCCTTCCGCAAAGGTTAGTTCGTGCATTCTGGCATCATCAGCCTATCGCACAAGATCCAAGGGCCCTCCACCTAGTCCTCCTAAGGGCAAAGACAAAGGCAAAAGTAAGATGGAAGAGTCCAGCGGCACCATAAAGGAGAATATGATTGAACGGGTAGAGGCCACTGATGGCCGAGGTATTCAGGTCCTGCATGAAAGCATGTCACCACTTGAACAGAAATTGCTGAAGTTTCAGGAAGAACTTGATCAAGTCTAGAATTTTCCCTCAACGTCCCCGACGTCAACCTTCCAAATGCTCAAAACCCCGAACCTCCACAAAATATCCCAAGACAACAAAATAATCCCGCACCTCACCATCACGCCACTCTCCCAAAGAACCAAACTCTCCCGACGCAGTGCAATGCTTGCCACACCTCAAATAACACTCCACTACTCATCCCAGAACCTCAAAAACCCACAAAGGACCATTTCCACACCTATAAAAATCCCATCTATGTGGAAACCGTGACCCACTCCACTCTGCCTATCTCACAGGCATCCGAGTCTGACGGAAAGGACTTACTTATCAAGAACCTGGCCGAGGAGCTTAAGAAATTGACCAGCCGAGTCCAGGGTGTTGAAGGAACCAAAGGAATTGAAGGGTTGAATTATGAAGACCTTTGTATCCAACCTGATGTCGAACTGCCCGAGGGGTACAAACCTCCAAAGTTCGAAATGTTTGACGGTACTGGTGATCCGAGAGTCCATCTAAGGACCTATTACAACAAATTGGTTGGCGTTGGGAAGGATGAAAGAATCCGCATGAAGCTGTTCATGAGGAGTTTGAAGGGAGATGCACTGTCCTGGTACATCAGCCAAGACCCCAAGAAATGGTCAAACTGGGTAAGCATGGCGTCTGACTTTATGGACATGTTTAGATTCAACATAGAGAGCACACCAGATGTGTTCTACATTAAAAATTTGAAGAAGAAACCCACAGAAACCTTTCGTGAGTATGTTACTCGCTAGAGGT
Source organism: Nicotiana paniculata (assembly GCA_005239505.1). Taxonomy (NCBI): domain Eukaryota; kingdom Viridiplantae; phylum Streptophyta; class Magnoliopsida; order Solanales; family Solanaceae; genus Nicotiana; species Nicotiana paniculata. The sequence goes on from MDKI01259107.1 coordinate 2,549, forward strand.
ACGAAGCCGCTAAAGTCAGACCTGCTCTAGAGGAAGAGCAGATGAATAAGTTCTTTGTCCGGGCTCAGGACCCTCAGTATTATGAACGATTAATGATGGTTGAAGGCCATAAGTTCTTCGACATCATCAAATTGGGTGAGCAAATTGAAGAAGGTATTAAAAGCGGTATGGTTACAAATTTTGAAGCCTTGCAAGCCACTAACAAGGCTTTACAGTCTGGTGGTGTGTCTAAGAAGAGAGACATGGAAGCCGTAATGATTGCACAAAGAGCCAAGTCCCCACTCAAATACCAAACTTATCCAATACCTCCACTCACATACCAGCCAACCCCGAATTACCAAGCACCCTCACCAAATTACCAAGCACCCTCACCGAACTACAAGGCTCCACCACCTTCCTACCAAGCTCCACCACCCACCTACCGATCTCCGCCACCCACATATCAACCTACTTCGCCCAGGTACTCACAACCCCCTCCTGTCTACCACACTTATAATTCCCATCCATCCCATTACCAATCACCCCTGCACACCAAAACTTCCCTAGACCTCGTCCCAATTTTGATCGCCGCCCTCCAAAGCAATACACCGCCATAGCTGAGCCCATTGACCAGTTGTATGAGAAGCTCAAAGCTGCTGGTTATGTCCTACCTATCCCTGCTGCCACCCCTGAGAACCCTTCTCACTGGGTTAACCCAAACAAATCCTGTGCATAACATTCCGGCATGAAAGGACACACCATCGAAGAATGCCACTCTCTGAAGGACAAAATACAGGCTCTCATTGACAACAAGATTATTGTGGCAAAAGACCCCGCTCCAAACGTCCACGATAATCCTTTGCCAGACCATAAGGGTAGAGGTATCCATACGATTAAAATAGAAGATGATTGGGATCCCGAGGGATCAATCGGGTTGATCGCACAAGGCGATGACCCAAAGAAAGCCGCAGTCACTCCCAAACCGATCTTAGTCCAGATTCAACCATTTGAGGACGCTGAGGTGAATATGTCTATACCATTTGAGTTTGAAGCAGCGCCACTTGCAAAGTCACCAGTGCCAATTGAAGTTGAGTTTGTATCTCCAGCAAATGCACCGACACCATTCGAGGTCGCCGTCTTGCCACCCCGAACACATATTTCATTTGAAGTAAGGATGCCCGCACCAATTCCGGTGGCAATATCAACCACACCACCCTTCTACTCAAACACTATCCCTTGGGACTACACAGCCGGGGCGATAAGGAAAGGCAAGGTCAGGTCTGAGGAAGCTGTCGCAGCACAGGGTATGACGAGAACTGGTAGGGTCTACACCCCTGAGCATCTGGCAGAGTCAAGCAAGCAGGCTGCCAACCGGCCTCCCCTTATCGAAACAGGTCCCGATGACCTTTGGAGAAAGTTACAGGCTAAGGAATATTCAGTCATCGACCAGCTGAACAAGACACCGGCACAGATATCCATCCTCTCTTTGCTACAGAATTCTGAAACACACAGAAATGATTTGTTGAAAGTGTTGAGTGAAGCATATGTGCCAAACAACATCACTAGCGGGGAAATGGCCAATATGGTAGGCCAGGTACTGGAGAATCATAAAATCACTTTTCATGAGGATGAGCTACCACCTAAAGGATTGGGGCACAACAAAGCACTGCACATCACCGTGCAATGCGAAGATCATTTCATCACAAGGATCTTAATCGATGGAGGTTCCAGTCTTAACATCTGTCCGTTGATAACACTTAAGAAATTGGGTAAAGGGCTACATGAGATAAGGGATAGAGCGATCAATGTGAAAGCCTTCGACGGTTCTCAGAGGTCCACCACGGGGGAGATCATTCTATGTCTGCAAATGGGACCGACTTGGTTCGAAGTGGATTTCCAGGTGATAGATTTGCCAGCATCCTACAACCTATTGATGGGACGACCCTGGATTCATGTTTGGGACCGTAGCGTCAACGCTACATCAGGTGGTAAAAATTGAGTGGAACCACCAAGAGGTGATTATTCATGGTGACGGTAGCAGCCCCATTTATTATCGTCAAACTATTCCGGTAATTGACGGAAAAAGGAAGATAGGCGGGGGAACTTACCACCACATTGAGTGGGTCAATGATATCGACAAGGACAAGTGGTGGGATAGAAAGATTGAGAGCATCCTGAACTGGAGAGGATATGAGCCAGGCAAAGGGCTCGGTAATACATCCAAGGGATCACAAAGCCCATAAAACTCAAGAAACATGGTACTACTTTCGGTCACGGGTATGAGTACACTTGGCAGGAATTCAACGACTGGTCGCCACCTTGGCGCGGTCCCTATTACCTTTTGGAATAGCTGATACCTCATCTTGAGCATACTTTCAAGCAGGCCGACATTATTTACGGATCAGACGAAGAAGAAGCACTTGCAGCGATAAAGAGTTTGTTCCTAGAGGACGAGGATATGGATTGCTGTGTTTTTCTCGAGGAGGGGGAGGAATGCCCTTCCATACAGACTGTAAGCAAGGGGAAATATCTCAAGAACTGGTCTATCAAGACGACCAAAGCCCGATGAGCCCTCAGGGTATCAAGGCTAAAAAAGCATTATTTACTGTTTTATTTACTAAATGATTTTCCTTTTCCTGCATTTTTCAATTTCTGCAATAAGATCTTCAATGTTCAAAACAGTTATTCAATTCATCAAAGCATCTTCTAAATTTCTCTTACGAATCCGATATTTATTGCTATTGTCTTCTCTCATTACTTTATTTATACATCATTACTATTACTTGTCTTGATGAACCGATGACTGTGACATGCAATGAGACAACGCGGCAAACGGACATTGATTCAGACGAAGATGACATACCTGACGAGATTGTCAAAGAAGTTGAGAACTTTGAGAACAGACCTAATTCCAACTTGGACGAGACTGAAGTTATCAACCTGCGAAATTCAGAAAACGTCAAGAAGACTCGCATCATCATTTATTTGTCACCATCAGAAAAGAAAGAATACACAGAGTTTCTAAAAGAGTGTGAGGACGTATTTGCATGGTCGTATGATGACATGATTGGTCTAAGTACGTCTATTGTGGCTCACAAACTGCCAACCAATCCAACGTGTCCACCGGTGAAACAAAAGCTCAGAAAGTTCAAACCCGACATGAGTTTGAAAATCAAAGAATAAGTTACCAAGTAGATCAACGCCAAAGTTCTCCGGGTAGTGGAGTACCCGACATCGTTAGCCAACATTGTACCTGTTCCAAAGAAGGACGGGAAGGTCAGAGTCTGCGTCGACTACCGGGATCTCAACCAGGCCAGTCCGAAACACGACTTCCCCTTACCAAATATACACATTCTGATTCACAACTGCGCCAAGAATGAATTGCAGTCCTTCGTGGATTGCTTCGCCGGTTATCACCAGATTTGGATGGATGAGGAAGATGCTGAGAAAACGACGTTCATCACGCCGTGGGGAGTGTATTGTTACAAGATGATTCCATTCGGCCTAAAGAGTGCAGGGGCTACCTACATGAGGTCCATGACCACCATATTCAACGACATGATTCACAAGGAGATCGAGGTGTACATGGATGATGTAATTATCAAATCAAAGAATGCTGCTGATCACATGGAGAATTTGGGGAAGTTCTTCAATAGATTGCGAAAATACAATCTGAAACTAAACCCCGCGAACTGTGCATTCGGGGTTCCTGCTGGGAGTTGCTGGGGTTTATTGTAAGCCGCCGGGGAATAGGATTTGATCCGTCAAAAGTCAAAGCCATTCAAGAACTACCACCACTAAGGAACAAGAAAGATGTGATGAGTTTCTTGGGGAGGCTTAATTACATCACCCGGTTTATAGCACAGTCTACACTCATCTGTGAGCCAATCTTTAAGATGCTGAAGAAGGATGTTGCGACCAAGTGGACCGATGATTGTCAAAAGGCTTTCGACAGAATCAAGGAATATTTGTCAACACCGCCAGTCCTAGTACCGCCCGAGCCAGGCAGACCTCTGTTACTCTATCTTGCCGTTTTAGATGGAGCTTTCAGCTGCGTTTTGGGGCAACAGGATGAAAGGGAAGGAAGGAACAAGCTATTTATTACCTCAGCAAGAAGTTCACTCCATATGAGGCCCGATATTCTCTATTAGAGCATACCTGTTGTGCTCTAACTTGGGTCGCCCAAAAGCTGAGGCATTACTTCTGTGCCTACACATTGATATCTCATATCAAGGATGGATCCATTAAAGTACATCTTTCAGAAGCCCATGCCCACTGGCAAGCTAGCCAAGTGGCAAATACTGCTGAGCGAATTCGACATTGTTTACATGACTCAGAAGGCAGTTAAAGGACAAGCTCTGGCAGACCATCTTGCTGAGAATCCCGTAGACGGAGGATACGAACCCCTGAAAACATATTTTCCTGATGAGGAGGTATCATTCATATGAGAAGATATTGTAGAATCCTATGATGGTTGGAGGATGTTCTTTGATGGAGAAGAAAACTTCAAGGGAGTTGGTATTGGAGCAGTCCTAGTATCAGAGACTGGTTAGCATTATCCGATATCCACCAAACTCAGGTTCCGCACCAACAATATGGCCGAATATGAAGCCTGCATCTTAGGGCTCAATATGGCCATTGACATGAACGTCCATGAGCTGTTAGTGATCGATGATTCAGACCTATTGGTACATCAGGTACAAGGAGAGTGGGCAATAAATAATTCCAAGATACTGCCGTATCTGCACCACGTACAGGAATTAAGAAAGAGGTTCACAAAGATAGAGTTCTGGCACGTCCCTAGAATCCAGAATGAGTTTGCCGACGGATTAGCTACTTTGTCCTCAATGATCCAGCATCCGGACAAGAATTTCATTGACCCTATTCCTATAAAGATCCATAATCAGCCAGCTTACTGTGCCAATGTCAAAAAATAAGCAGAAGGAAATCCTTGGTTTCATGACATCGATGAGTACTTGGCAAAAGGAGAATACCCAAGCTTGCAAATTCCACTCAGAAATGCACACTTCAGAGATTGTTCAACAATTCTTTCACAACGGAGGAATCCTGTATAGGAGGACTCCCGATTTGGGGTTATTAAGGTGTGTTGACGCAAAAGAAGCATCAAAATTGCTGGAAGAAATTCATGCTGGGACCTGTGGCCTACATATGAACGATTTTGTTCTAGCAAAGAAGATACTCCGAGCTGGTTACTTTTGGATGACTATGGAAACGGACTGCATCCAGTATGTTCGGAAGTGCCACCACTGCCAGATACACGGGGATATGATAAAGGTGCCTCCAAGTGAGTTCAATGCAACCAGCTCACCATGGTCGTTCGCCGCTTGGGGTATGGACGTTATTGGGCCAATCGAGCATGCCGCCTCCAATGGCCACAGGTTCATTTTGGTCGCCATTGACTACTTCACTAAATGGGTCGAAGCGGCCTCCTTCAAAGCAGTTACTAAGAAAGTCGTGGCCAACTTTGTCCGCGACCGCATTGTTTGTCGAGTCAATAATCACCGACAATGGTTCTAATCTCAACAGTGACTTGATGAAAGCTATGTGTGAAACTCTCAAGATCAAACACAAAAATTCCACAGCATACAGACCTCAGATGAACGGAGTCGTAGAGGCCGCTAACAAAAACATCAAGAAGATACTAAGGAATATGATAGAAAGGCACAAGCAGTGGCATGAAAAGTTATCATTCACTTTATTGAGATACCGCACCACTTTCCGCACATGAACAGGGGCAACTCCCTATATGCTAGTTCATGGTACAAAGGTTGTTATACCTGCCGAAGTGGAGATTCCATCTCTAAAAATTATACAGGAAGTTGAGCTCAGCGATGCAGATTGGGTAAGGAGCCGTTATGAGCAACTAGCCCTCATAGACGGGAAAAGAATGAATGCAATATGTAATGGTCAACTATATCAGAACAGAATGGCCAGGACCTTCAACAAGAAAGTCAAGCCGAGAAGATTCACACCAGGGAAGCTGGTGTTAAATAAAATCTTTCCGCATCAAGATGAAGCCAAGGGGAAGTTCTCTCCCAACTGGCAAGGTCCGTACATAGTTCATAGAGTGCTGACAGGAGGAGCACTCATACTTGCGGAAATGGACGGAGAAGTTTGGCCGAAACCAATCAATTCAGATGTAGTCAAGCGCTACTATGTGTAATCGTTATGCTTTCTCAATGATGTAAATTGAACTACGCCTGAACTGATTCCCGTTTAAGAGGGGATACGTAGGAAGCCCTATGGGTTCGTTCACAACTCAATAAAAATCTATTTTTCCCCGCAATTGGAAACTGGGGCTCCTCAAACTTCTGAAGCGAGCAGTAGTCCACAAGCATTCACCCAGCCAACTGGGGAAAAATTTTGAGGAGGACCCTCAAAATTCCGAAGCAAGTTCAGCCAATCGCCGCACAAGCAACAGTCAGAGGCATTCACCCAGCAAACTGGGATAGAATTTTGAGGAGGACCCTCAAAATCCCGCAGCAGGATAGGTTGCAATGTCTCGAGCCCTGTCATGTCATCGGTTCATCTAAAACTATTTTAGATTATATATTATACTTTTACCAAATCATGCATATTTATTTTTTCTGAAGCAGCTTGTTTAGCGAACGCTACCCCAATGATACATAGAATATAATCATGATCAAGCAAACGAGCCAAGCAGAGCCAGCGGGAATGCGAACTAACCTTCCCCCTTTACAAAACTCATGATCTTTCTTTGGATGCAGACACAAAATTGCAAAATCCCCAAAACATATTATCCGCTCAAAGGAAAGACATCGTTCCTCAAACTCGTCGCACATGCCAACATTTATTATCAGCACAAACGATGCTTCATTATCACAATGCTCTACCGCAATTTAACACCAGTTAAGAATTTTTGTTGTCCTTTCTTAATCTTGCATAAGGCTACCATTCTGCCTTCCGAGGTTAAACGCTACCTCCATCTGTATTCGCATCTTGCATAAGGCTACCATTCTGCCTACCGAGGTTAAACGCTACCTCCATCTACATTCGCATCTTGCATAAGGCTACCTTTATACCTTTCGAGGTTAAATGCTACCTCCATATGCATTCGCATCTTGCATAAGGCTACCTTTCTGCCTTCCGAGGTTAAACTCTACCTCCATCTGCATTCGCATCTTACATAAGGCTACCTTTCTGCCTTCCGAGGTTAAACTCTACCTCCATCTGCATTCGCATTTTGCATAAGGCTACCTTTATGCCTCCGAGGTTAAACGCTACCTCCATCTGCATTCGCATCTTGCATAAGGCTACCTTTCTGCCTTCCGAGATTAAACGCTACCTCCATATGCATTCGCATCTTGCATAAAGCTACCTTTCTGCCTTCCGAGGTTAAACGCTGACTCCCATTTAGCAACCAATGCCTCTAGCATTATTTACCGCGCTTTCCTTTTGGGCTAAGCTCTACCCCTTTAATTTGCAGAACTAAGCTCTGTCTTGTCAGCATCATACTATTGCATCTTCATGGGCTGAAATATTGCCAACTTATCCAAAGACGTCATTGTTCGGAGGCACCATCTTCATGGCCCGAGAACACCATGTCATGGCCTGAGGATCTCTTTTATCAGTTTGCATATCATTATTCAAAGGCACCATGGTTCGGAGGCATCATCTTCATGGCCCGAGAACATTATTTCATGGCATACGAATCCTGCATCAAGCAATTCATGGCCCAGGACATCATGGTCTAACGACGTCATCCTTAACCGTCCGAAGACAGCATTCATAGTCCAACGAGAATTTGCATCATGTTTAAATTACGCACAATATTCTTTTATTACTCATTTGCAGGTAACCCGGCAAGCAACAGTTGTCCCGGCAGGAGCGATCGCGCTCCAGTTCTCCTAATTACCCCGTAATCCATTTATTCAATCAGTCCTATATGTTGCGTCCATTCTTGTAAAATATCCGTCGGTACGCTTCGTCGATGGCTCCTAAACTACATACGACCTGATTCCTGTAAAAACAGGGATATGTAGGCGGCTCAGAAACCAAGGTGCGTCCTGAACCTTTCAAGATGTTTCCACTCGGTCAAAATTGGCCATCATATCTTTACCCCACAGCTCTTTCATCCTTCCTGGGTAAAGAGGGGCAGCTGTTGATACCCAATTTTTCCTCAAACTATTTTAAAATTTGCATATATACCTTCACAAATTGTATTATAAATAATTTTAAAATATTTCCCAGCTCAATATATCATTTTTTATTTTATATGATTATTAGCTATTGTTATTAATTATTTATTTAATTTTAGTGGGTATTTAACAAATAACCATTCTTTATTTAAATTCCAGCCTAATTAATCCTGGTCCCTAACCCAATTAAA
>ML325592.1:0-28759 GCA_005239505.1 Nicotiana paniculata
AAGTTAGCTAGACATGTTCATAAGAATCAAACTCAAAATAAATTGCATCATTGAACTACAAAGTAATGAAATAAAAGATGTAGAAATCAATGTTTGGTCACTTCAATGGTTTTCTCTCTTCAAATCCTTCGTCTGCCTTCTGAATCTCTTTAGTTGTGTTTTAGGAGTCTACTTATATGTTTAGGACAAACCCTAAACGTGTAGGAGACTTCTATTCCACACGGGAAACACTTAAACTCGTCAAAACTCGGAATTGACCGGAACCAGGAGACCAGGCGTTTTGGCNGGCTTGGTCACATGCATGAAAATAAAAGTTTTAAAAAGGGAATGAGCATGGAATCTCTTTTAGTGAAAGTACTCCATACTCACGGGCCTTTTCGCACACAATCATCGAATTGGGGGTTACACAACTTATAAATACTTGGAGTGTGCTTTAGGGGCGTAAATAAATCATCGTGACTATGGATACGGTTCCCGTGGCATGGTCACGATACGTAAACCCCAATTCAGGCGTGCGTCTCACGTGACTCGACTATAATTCAAATAATAATAAAAGTTAACACGTTGTAAATTGCAGCTGCGTTTCACGTGGCGAGATTTGCAATGTGTACAAAAACAAATGAGTGTGTTATATCGCAACTTGTTCAAACAAATTCCATAAATACTAAAAGTGGTTTTTAAAAGGTAAAAATGCACAATGGGTCTTAAATATGTAATAAATCAGATAATTAGGTCAATTATTAATAGTTTAGCGACCATTCTAAAACCATGGAACTCGGAAGTGCCTCACACCTTCTCTCGGGTTATCAGAATTCCTTACCTGGTCTTCTGATTTTTGCAGACTTTAAAATAGAGTCAAATTTCCTCGATTTAAGATTTAAAATAAACCGGTGACTTGGGACACCATAAATTATTCCAAATGGAGACTCTGAATTAATAAATAATTCCATTTCGATTAATGTCACTTAAATTGGAAAAACTCCCTATCCCCTCCGGAAAAAGGAGGTGTGATAAAAATCATGATTATTACCTAGCAAACATAAAAAATGGAGTTTGATGGTTGTTCACAATTCGGTGAAATTTCTTAGCTACAAAAATTAAATTGGGAAAGCTAATTCCATATTTTTGCTATAGTTGATTAGTATCGTGGCAATGACCACCAAAATAGCTAAAAATTTATTTTTGTCACGACCCGCAATTTCTACCTTTGAGACTGTGATGGCGCCTAACATTGCAATTGCTAGATAAGCCAACGTTAGAGTAATTCTTAAGCCGATTTTTAAACAATTCAAATAATTAAAACCAATTAAACTGAAATGAAACTAAAATGAAGTACGAAGTGGCATAATAACCAAAATATCTAAGTACAACCCGGATGGAGTTACAAGTGCACGAGCTTCTAGAAATTCTACAAAGAGAGTCTGAAATAAATACAATTGTTTCGAATGAAATGAACAATAAATGAGGAAAGATGAATGGGTCTTCAAGGTCTGCGGAAGCCAGCAGATCTACCTCGAGCCTCCAAATGTGCTAATCTGAACTGATGCACCTCACATACATTTGGGACCAGTACCAAAATCTGCACAAGAAGTGCAGAGTGTAGCATGAGTACAACCGACTCAATGTACTCCGTAAGTGTCGAGCCTAACCTCAACGACATAGTGACGAGGCTATGAAGGGATACTCACGTAATTTAACATGTACAAACATAGATATATGTGCAATATAATAACAAATAAAGATATAATATGTACATTTGGGAGGGGACATGCAAAAAGGGAAACAAAAAATAATAACTACAACAGGAATGACAACATAAGACAGTCAAATAGATCATCAACCAATGAAAACGGATAAACATAATGAATAAAGATGGCACGACATCACCCATAGTGCTTTTACTCTCAACCTTTCCATGAAACGATAATAATGGAACGGCATTACTCTTCATGCTTATACTCTCAACCTCACCATGAAACGATAAATACGGCACGACATCACCCTTCGTGATTTTACTCTCTTCCTCTCTATGTATTAATCAATAAATAAAGCAATAAATGGCACGACATCACCCTTCGTGCTTTAACACTCCCTTACCATGTAGTAATGAATATAAAAATTTAGGAGATAGAATAAGCAAGAATAAACCTTATGTCAATAATGATTCCAAAATACCAAACCTTAACTTCCAAAAATACTCAACCATCACAATAAGTCCATAAATACGGAAGGAACGATCAAGTCGTCAATGCAGAGCTGATACCGAGCACTCACATGCGCATACAAATGCGTGGAAGGAATTCAAGGAGTTACACTTCAATTTGAATCAATGTCGCACGATAAGGAAAGAAAGATGGGAAGTATATCATAAATGTCATATAGCCTCTCGAAGATGGGTATGGAGGTCATCATACTGACCCGTAAGACTCTACTAAACATTTGCTCATGACTTGTAGAACGAACCTAGGACTCTGATACCAACTTGTCACGATCTCAAATCTAACTAGTCATGATGGCGCCTAACTCAACCAGCTAGACAAGCCAATTAATAAATATTCAATTCCAATAATTTTATAAGACAATTAATTGAAAGAGAACATCTGAATCTTATACATTTTCCAAGGACTGGTAGTACAAATCATGAGCTTCTAAGATTAGAATATACAAAGTTGGTATGAAATAAATACATCATCTGACCGAAAAGTACATAAACAGAGTTTTATGAATCTAAGGCTACCAATAACATGAGGCAGCTACAACTGGAACGCAAGTACGACTTCAAGTCCAGCTCCGGTCGAACACAGCAACATCATCAGTCAACATCTGCACGCAAGGTACAGAAGTGTAGTATGAGTACAACCGACCCCATGTACTCAATAAGTAACAAACCTAACCTTAGGTTGAAAGTAGTGACGAGCTGGAACAAGTTCGGTTCCAACACCAATAGCCGACAACAATTCATAACAACGTAAAGCAAATAATAAATAGTTCCGCACTTCAAGTATATCACTGAAAACCCAACTCCTTTACGGAAATCGTCGAAAATCTGAGTAAGTTTGAAAACTGTGAATTTTCCCAAAAACCTTTCAACAATACATAATATGTTTCATTTTCAGATAGCATGAGGAAAAATACATCTCTATGCCTACATATCAATATACATGTGAAATCATGAATGTCACCTAAAATCAGATAGCAGAACAAAATGCATCTCTATGCATGTATCTCAAGTACGCGTGCCAAATGCAGTCATCTCAGTGATGAACTCACTTACTCACTCTCATAGTACTCAATATCATTGTCTCATACTTTCCACTCATCACGCTCAATCACTCGACACACTCAGTCACTCAGTACTGATCAGGGCAGATCTAGACCAAACATAATAACAGCCAGCAATTGCGCTCATTGGGAGTTGTACAGACTCCGGAGGGGCTACAACCCAAGCACTATAATCTGCACGGACAACTCACGTGTTGCATGGACAACTTACGTGCTATAATATCAATATAAAAATGATAATAGATTCATGGAATAAGATCAAAACCAAGTGTAAAATACTTACCCCAATCCTTGTGATGAAAATTGCTCTAAAAATCGCCTAAATCCGTGTCTCACATCTCAAAATATGATAAAAGAACCAAAAACCTTGATTTATTACTTCTGCCCAGCACTTTCCGCATTTGCGGACAAATCATCGCATCTGCGACCACCGCTTCTGCGGAAAACACCCACACCTGTGAGAAATCACTGAAGGCCCAGCCTACTGCACCTGCGGAAATATTTCCCTGCTTCTGCGCACAATCCGCTTTTGCGGCTAAGAACAATGCTTTTGCGGATGCGCAGATGTGCCCACCGATCCGCTTCTGCGATCCTCTCACCATCTCTCACCTCGCTTATGCGACTCCTTCGTCGCTTCTGCGAACATCGCACCTGCGCAAAACCAGCCGCAGGTGCGATCACACAGAACCAGCAGCCCCTCAGCAATCCAACATGAAATAAAAATGATCTAAGCCTCGTCCGGAACTCATCCGGGCCTCTCGGGACTCCGTCCAAATATACCAATAATTCCAAAAACATAATACAGACCTACTCGAGGCCTCAAAACACACATAACAACATCGAAACGATGAATCGCACCTCAATTCAAACTTGATGAACTTTGAACTTTTTAACTTCCATAACTCGTGCCGAAACATAGCAAATCAATCCGGAATGAATCCAAATTTTGCACATAAGTCCCAAATGACATAACAAAGCTATTCCAATTCCCGGAATCACAATCCGAATCTGATATCCTCAAAGTCAACTTTCGATCAAACCTATGAACTTTCCAAACATCTAAATTTTCAATTTTCGCCAATTTGTGCCGAAACCTTCTAGAAACACCCAAATGCAAATTCAGGCATATGCCCAAGTCCAAAATCACCATCCAGGCCTATCGGAACCATCAAATCTCCGTTCCGAGATCAAATTCACAAAAAGTCAACTAGGTCAAATCTTCCAACTTAAAGCTTACTAGTTGAGAATTATTCTTCCAAATCAATCCCTAATAAACTGAAAACCAAAACCGATGATCCACACAAGTCGTAATATATAAAACGATGATACTCAAGACGTCAAATAGCTGAACGGGTGCAAATGTTCAAAAAGACCGGTCCGGTTGCTACACCTAGGCACTTATAGTAAGTTCCCTTACAAAGTATAATTAGTAGGGTATTTTGATGCAATTTATACCAGGATAATTTTACATGTACTCACTAAATTTAACAATAAAGTGATACAATTATTTTTGTCATATTAAAATGACTGGACTTAACCTGCTATAATAGTAATGTTACTAAAAGTTGTAGCCAGTGTTAATCACTTTGAAGATTTATGCATTTGAACTCTGTCCCCTTGCATTTATATTTAAGTTCCTCTTGCTAGTGCAGTGAATGTCTATTTAAACCTTGTGTTGCCACAATAGCTTGTCCCACACTCAGCAAATTACTCACGTTTGAAGAACAAAAGTGGGACTATGGAAGATATGCTCTTCCTCCTCCTCACATAATAGCATAACATATTGGTGGCTTACACCCCATTTGGCTAGTCTATCTCTTGTAACTAAACTTTAATTATTTTAATATGACAAAAAATAATTATTTTATAGTAGCTAAAGTTTAGTGAACATACGTAAAATTAATCTATTTACACTTAAACAGCAATAAACTAGATGGTTAATGTTTGACCAAAAATGATAATTTTCACTTAAACTAATTATTCAGTTATTAAAGGGGTTAATCCCAGTTAAAGCTAATAACTTGAGATCTTAGGTTAACTATGTAGATGCAGTTGGCAGCGGTGAGACAGATTTAATGCACAAGATATTAAATGTGTCGAATGCACTAATGTGTTAGGATATTAGGTATTAATTAGCAATAAATGGCACCAAATGTGAATAAAAAGGAATACTCACTCAATATTGAATGAGGTGGATGATTCCTTCCTCTGACAATGATAAATGGCTGGAGTATATGAGAATATGGAGGACTTTCTCGGATCTGGTGGAAATGATAAGGAATAATCCGGAAAAAAAAATGAATCTCCTTAGAAAGGTGTTCTTTGTATTTATATCAAGAGCTTACTTTTCAAAAGAGTTCTTATCACATAGAATATTACATACCTTTTGCCTTATCTCTCATTCTATTTATATGGGGTATCCCCAAATAACCCTAAAAGTACAAACAGAGAGAATATTCAATAGAATACTCCTTCTGAAGATCTCAATACAAAACTAGTTGTTACTTCTATTCGCACTGCTCGACCTCTACCGCGGTTGAACGCTTGGAAACTCGTTCCGTTGATCACTGCTCGACCTCGGCCAAACTGCCCATGATAATTTACAAATCACTCTTGATAATCACATCTTCGTGCTGAATTTTCCCGGTCTAATTTTTACCCATATAGTTAGTCCCTCCGTTTATCGAGGTTGTCTTTTGGTCGACCTCGGTGAGCAGACTTCATTATTCTTAGTCGATAAATTCAGGCGGGCAGGTCGAGTGTTGAGGATCACAGCCGAGATGGTATTGTGGCGCTTTGAGGGTCACAACTTGTCGTGACGTTGGTTCAGAATAACGTCACAGCATCATGCGTCATTATTACGCATCTTCCCGATGCGTTGCATCGCTTCTCGTGTCCCTGCCATTTCGATCTTTGTGCATCGGCGGTTGATTTTCTCGGTTAAGGTATATGTGTTCTCTCTAAATAGGGTTTGGGAACCCCTTGTGTGATCCTTTATGTTTTCTAGCATTTGAAGCTGCATATTTTCCTCCCTTCTTCTTCTTGTATTCTTGCTCCCGTTGCTTCTATTTTCGCACCTTTGTTTCGAAGCGATTTTTGCTACTTCTACCTCTTTCGAGTTTGTATCTTCTGCATTCACAAGTAACTAAAAATGGTCAACGTACCTTCTGGCTTTGGTGAGGCTTCTGACATAATCCCACTGGCAGTAAGAATGCCTCCTCAAGACAATGAAGTTGTTGTTGCCTCAGAGGACGAAAGTTTTCCCACCGTAGAGGAAATAGTTCCTCGTAATGACAAAGTTAGGTCGAATTTCTCGAAACCACCTGCGGACGAACCTGAACCTGTGGAGTCTGAAATGGAAGCGGCCGCCCTCGTTGAGCTTAGGTCCAACTACAACACCTCGGCCGACAGCAACGTGATACATATTCATCGCCCTGGATATTGCGCATTCTACGCGTATTTGTTCCAAGTGGGCTATCCTCTTCCTCCGTTGGCGGAGGAATTCTGCCGCTATTACGGTATCTGCCCGGCTCAGCTCTCCCCCTATATTTACAAACTTGTCCTTATGTTGATAAGGTACGCGGAATTGTCCAACCGCGGGATTTCCATTCGCCACCTACTACACCTTTTCGCGCCAAGCTTCCTTAGAGATACGATGTTATATCTTCGCCATAGTGGGAGCAAGGGATTGGTGGTGAAGATGGACGATAACTCCAATCGTCGATTTTAGTTCAACTTCTTCTACATTAAGGCTGAGCACGTGGTGGCAAACCCCAGTGGGTTCCCTGAAGCTTGGAGCTTTGCCCGTAAGTATTTTTGCTAATTGATTGCTTGTTTTGTTTATCATGGCGGTGACTTAATCGTTCCTCTTCTTCTTTTGTATAGATGAGAAAGAGCCTCCTACGTTGGTTGCCGAAATTCATGACTGGGTTAGTCAAATTTTGCCCCACACAGTGGGGATCCGTGAATGGTCGGCGTTTCACAAGAAGTTTGGGCGTAAACCTTCTACGACCGGTAAGTCGTTCATATCGACCTTCTGTTGCTTCGACCTTGATGTCGACTTCTTTCCCTTCCCTTCTCTCCTGTAGTGGGGTCAGTTTAACTTCTATTTTTATGTCAGGTCAGAGGGCTTCGAGAAAAGTGAAGGCTCCTACCCTCGATTTTCGTCAACCAGGTTCCTCGACTGGGTCTCTACTTGCTACAGCTGCAGGCAAGTCCATTCAGACTGTCGCTTCCTCTCAGACCCCGGCACTACACAGACCTAGCAGACAGGTAGCATCCCCATCGATGAAGACTCCGACTTCTCTTGTATTGCACTTGGTAGGCGAGTCGTCCCCAAGTGAGGAGGAACTGGTTCCACTAAAAAGGCAGAGAGTGGAAGTCGGCAACGGGGCAGCTAGAGCCGAGGAGTCGAGAAGCGGCGATTCTGAGCCGGCCATAGCTACATCTGAGGGCGACGTGGATTTTTTCGCTACGACTTTTCCCCTTTCGGAGGTTTCAGAAGATGTTCCTTTGACCGCAGTCATTGTCGAAGAAGGGGGAGACCAGAGGAGGTGGGGACCGTGCCGAGGAGAGACCTGTCACCGTTGGGATAGGCCGACGTTCCTTCATCAGCCAAGGAGAGAGGGAAGAATGTGGCCATGGATGGCTATGATACCGGTTCTAACGTCGACCCCGAAGAGGTGCGGATATTCACCGAGGGGTTTACTCGGGTAGAAGCAAGATTATAGGGATCCACTTGCACCATAGTCGTCCCATTGGACCGCGACTTACTAGGGAACACAGAGAATGTGGTTCCCTCTTTGGGTTCTCTCTAATCTAACGACGAGGGCAGGACTTTGCAGACGTTCGTTGATGCCGCTCTGTCGCTGGTCATAGCCGGAATGGCCTTGAGGGTAAGTTTTCTGATATTTCTAGTTCTCGTACCTTACGTTCTCCCCCCTCCCCCCTTTTAGACAGACTTCTTTCTTCTGCTCTCTCTTTAGACTGTCATTTTGGAGATTGATAGTTCCCACCGAGAAGAGAAATGGAGGGCTATTTTCAAGAAAATGAAGGCAAATTATCGTGAGTACCGCGCCAAGCACCATGAGATATGCAACCGACTTCGCGTGGATGTCAATGTCCAGGCCCTTAGGGATGAGCTGAAGTAGAAGGAAGATGAACTCGTGAGAGTCATCTACAAATATAGCGAATTCGAGGGAGAACTTAGAGTCAAAGAGGACGATCTCAAAGCGAGCAAGGGGGTCGAGGCTGAGTGTGCTGACCTTCAAGCTCAAGTGGAATTCCCATGGGCCGAACTTGAGCAAAGTTCGATCAGAGCTAACAACTTAAGTGATGAGTTGATCAAAAAAGTGGCAGAGTTGGAGAGGGCCGAGGAGACTAGAGTGGCGACTTTGGCGAAGGTGGCGGTGTTGGAAGATGCCATCTGCGTCCTCCGGTCTGAGAAGGCGAGTGTGCAAAGACGGCCGCGCTCAAGGAGGCAAGGCTTGATAAGCGGATTGGGGGGCTCGAGAAAGAGGTTTCGAACCTCAATGATCAGATCTCATTCTTGAGGCCGAAAGGGTGCAGTTGTTGGCCCGACCGACTTCCTCTAACACTTCCACTTATCCCGATGTAACGCGGGATTTGTACGAGAAGTGGATCTATGCCAAGAACCAGTTGGATATATTTAGGTACTTGATGACGGTAGGGAGAGTTTCTGAGGATGAGTTTGAGGATGCTCGTGCTAAGGCGCGAGCAGCTCGGGTCGTATGTGGTTATAATCCTGCTACACCGGGGGCCGGTAAGATGAAGATGAATTTGACGGGCTTGAGCCAGGTGCCTGGTATGAGGACGAATACTCTAACGACGAGGATGACGGTGGGGACGGCGTTGTTGATTAGTTATGCCTTTTTTGTACTTGTTTGTTTTTACTTTTGTGGGCGTCCATTCAGCCCTTGTAAAGATATCTTGTTGAGTTGAAATACTACTTTTGTTGTTTGTTTCTGAATCACTTCTGTTTTCTCTTGGATATGTTTTCCTTGTTTTGTTGCCTTGTTTAGACGAACTTTGGATTTATTCGTGGCAGTCGAGTGTGGCTTTAATTAATTCGAGCGAAGTCGAATGTTACCTTAATCAATTTGAACGAGGTCGAATGTGAATTAAATTCAAGATAGGTCAAATATCATTCTTAGTTAACTCGAACGAGGTCGAAAATGAGTTAGTTCGAGCGAGGTCGACTATGAGTCTCAATTAATTCGAACGAGGTCGAACGTGAGTTAAATTTGAGCGAGATCGACTGTTACTCTCAATTAACCCGAATGAGGTTGAATGTGAGTTAAATTCAAGCAAGGTCGAATGTTACTCTTTATTAATTCGAACGAGATAGAATGTGAGTTAAATTCGAGCGAGGTCGACTATTACTCTCAATTAATTTGAACGAGGTTGAATGTGAGTTAAATAGGAGTGAGGTCGACTGTTACTCTCAATTAATTTGAACGGGGTCGAATGTGAGTTAAATTTGAGCGAGGTCGACTATTACATTCAATTAATTCGAACGAGGTCGAATATGAGTTAAATTCGAGCGAGGTCGAATGTTACTCTTAATTAATTCGAACGAGGTTGAATGTGGTATCTTAATTGATGCAGCGTTGATTTGGTGGAGACATGGCAAACTTCATGTACTTGTATGCTTTGCTTATATATATATATATTGGAGAAGTTTACATGTTTTTCGGGATCGCATTCCAGTCTCAGTCTATCTAGTCCCTTCATTGGTCGACCTGGAGAAGTATTCAAGAGGTCAGGCAATGAACTGGTCAACTTGTGTCCTCACTTGCTCGTGCTTAACTTCGAAATGTCCTCATCGTCGCCTCATTAAAAACATCCCCGAGAAAAGCCAATTGGGAAAAAACTCAGGTGAGGGAAAAAGAGTACGGCTCGGAGAACATTTTTCCTTAGAAGTTGAAGTACTTGAAGTGGGCGATGTTCCAGTTGTTTGGTAGTAGTTTTCCTTCCATCGTTTCCAGTTGCAATGACCCTTTGTTTGGTGTTGCTGTGATTTCACATGTGCCATCCTAATTTGTTCCCAACTTTATTTCCCGTGGATACTTGCTTGCTTGTGTTTTGACCTTGAGTATGTAGTCTCCGACTTTGAGTGGTCTGACCTTGACTTTTGTTGTAGTAGCGTTCTGCCTGTTGTTTCTGGGCGACCATCCTTATGTAAGACATGTCTTTTTGTTCTTCAGCTTCATCGAGGTCTTGCCTTCTTCTTTCATCATTTTGAGGTCTCAGATGACATCCTTCCGTTCATCATCGCGCGACCTCGGCCCTGTTAATTGCTATGCCTCCTTGGCTTTGCCTTTCATTTGCTGGGTGTACGTGCAATCCTGGGTGATGCCATAGCATTCTTGGGAAGTGGATTGCTCTCCTCGGATGCTGAATACTCCCAAGGGGTGGGAAATTTGATGACTTGGTATAAGCTAGAGGGGATGTCCTTCATGGCGTGTATCCAAGGCCAGCCTATGATGGCGTTGTACGCCGTGTCTTGATCCATGATGTGGAATGTGGTCTCTAGAGTGACATCGCCGGCCAGGACGGGTAGTGTGATTTCTCTAGACGCCCGTCCAGCTGCATTGTTAAAACACGTTAGTGTGATGCAGCATGGCACTATCTTATCCTCAAGCTTCATTTGTGCAAGCACTCGAGGGTGGATAATGCACGCGCCGCTTCCATCATCAACCATAATACGTTTCACATCCGTTTCTAGGATGCCTAAAGTAATAACAAGAGCGTCATAGTGAGGAAAAACCAAAATGTGGGTATCTAACTTATCGAAGATGATACTTTCTTTGAGTTCGTCATACCGTTCATGAGTGATTGATCGTTCAGCTTGTGGGTGGTCGTGAATTTTACGATGTTGATTGACGCACCGTCGCCCCCTCCAATGATCATTTGGATGGTTCGAGCTGGAGAAGGCGGTTTTGGTGGACCCTGGTGCTATTCGCGTCCTCGAGCAAAGTTCACCCTTCCTCGGTCGTTTAGTTCCTTCAAGTGTCCTTGGTAAAGTATATTCACGGCCTCTTGCCTTAGAGCGATGCAGTCTTTGGTTCTGTGACCCCGTTCCTGGTGGAACTCGTAGAGGGCGTTTGACTTTCTGGTATTCGGGTCAGACCTCATCTTCTGCGGCCACTTCACTTTTAAGCCGAGCTTCTCCAGAGCGTAGACTATTTCTGAAGGAGAAACATAGAAATTGTGAGCAGATAGTAAGGGGGCATACCACTCTCGCATCGATGAGTCCATGTTTGTGGCCTAGATGGGTTGTCTCCATGACAGGGAGGCGGCATCATTGCTGCTCTGACATATGGTTGATGTCTTTCACGGTTGGGCCACGGACCTGCAAGGTCTCTTCTATTGTTGTTTCTCCGGTCTTTCTTGGATTCCATTTGTACGGAGGTCAACCGTTGAGTTGGCTCGTTGAGGTCGTCTTCGTCAGCTCATACTTCGGCGCAGTAGGCGTTGTGTATCTCGTCCCAAGTGGTCGGAGGATACTTCATGAGTCGGCTAAAATAAATTTTGGTCGCCCCTGAACCGCTCTTATTTAACCCATTCTGGAAAGTTGCTACTGCAATTCCTTCTAATACATTTGGTAAGGCCATCCTCGCACGGTTGAATCGAGCGAGAAAGTCTCTCAGCCCTTCACCGGGTGACTGTTTGATTGAAAAAATATCATTCACTCTTGCCTCCGCTTTCTTGGCTCCGGCATGGGCAATTACAAACTTGTCAGCCATTTCCTCGAACGTCTCAATAGAATGTGCAGGCAGCTGCGAATACCAAGTTAGTGCTCCCCCGATTAGGGTTTCACCAAACTTCCTCAATAATATGGAAGACACTTGCTCTTTGGCGAGGTCATTGCCTTTTACTGCGGTGACATAGTGAGTCACATGGTCCTCAGGGTCCATCGTACCGTCGTATATTTTCAAGTACGGCGGAATCTTGAAGGTTTTAGGTATGACATGCGGTGCGGCTTCATCATTGTACGGTTGTTCAACGAACCGACCGGCGTCCCTTTTTGGTAAGAGTTTTGGGGCGCCTGGTATTTTGTCTACCCTTTATTGGTGCCCTTTCATTTGATCTCGGAGTATTTTGTTTTCGTTCTCCATATTCCTCAAAATGGCTTTGAGGGTGTCGTCGCCTACATTATTAACGTTGTGAGTGATACCTGTAGCGGGAGGAGGGCATTGTTGCTCGTCTATCATTGGTGCGACGCAAGCCTTTCCGCTCTCTTTGTTCTCCCTTTGGGTGGGTTTGTCAAGGATGTTGGTCAGCGTGCTTGTCAACTACGTTTCGAGTAGTTTTTTCACCGCTGGTGGCGCCTTTTCCGTTGTGGATGTGGAGGCTCCTTTACCGTGTGAGGTTGTGACACTGCCGTAAGGAAGGGGTGAACCACTTTGCTTAGGTGAGGCGTTTGGTGTCATGTCCTCATCGTCTGTTTCAGTGACCTCGTTGATGGTGTTCCGGAGGTTGGTAGTAAGATCGGCTACTGCATTCATCCTTTCTTCTTCATTACATGCCATGTCAGATCCCGCACACAAGAAAAGATAGGGTTTTATGTCTCTTTTTTTTAGATCTGAAAGGAACTAAGACTTTGACTAGGAAATCCCCACAAACAGCGCCAAATTGTTTGACCAAAAAATGATAATCTTCGGTTAAACTAATTAGTCAGTTATTAAAGGGGTTAATTCCAGTTAAAGCTATACATGCGTCGAATGGACTAATGTGTTAGGAATATCAGGTATTAAATAGCAATAGATGGCATCAAATGTAAATAAAGAGGAAGATTCACCCAATATTGAATGAGGTGGATGATTCATTCCTCTAACAATGATAAATGACGGGAGTATATGAGAATATGGAGGACTTTCTCGGATCTGGTGGAAATGACAAGGAATAATCCAAAAAGACAAATCTCCTTAGGTGTTCTTTGTGTTTATCTAAAAGCTTACTTTTCAAAAGAGTTTTTATCACATAGAATATTACATACATTTTACCTTATCTCTCATTCTATTTATGTGGGGTATCCCCAAAAAACTCAAAAAGTACAAACAGAGAGAATATTCAATAGAATATTTCTTCTGAAGATCCCAATCAAAACTAGTTGTTACTTCTATTCGCACTGCTCGACCTCGGCCAAACTGCCCATGATAATTTACAAATCACTCTTGATAATCACCTCTTCGTGCTGAATTTCCTCGGTCTAATTTTGACCCATACATTAGACACGACTACCTTGGGATTTAAGTTAACTAAACCGGCTGTATAATTAATTTGTACATAGTTTAACTGATTTTAACATGTTATTTACCTCAAGAATTCAATTTTCTGATCCGTATGACTTATATCGTAGCATTTAATTGACTTTTGAAATTTAAACCTCTTTACCTTTGACAGGCACCCAAGAAGAGGCAGCTCGTGCATATGACATTGCAGTAATAGAATACAGAAGAATTATTGCTGTTACTAATTTCGACCTAATAAGTTCCTAGGTCAAGTGGTTGAAACCTGGGACAACAACAAACTACGTTAACACTCCAAGTTTTCTGTAATCAAGTTCCAAATAGAACTAGATTATTAGAGACTCAACTGATGCCACACCCTAACGAGTTCTTCTCCTCGTGTCACAACATAGATAATGACCTAAGTAAATGTCATGTCCCCCTCCTCTGCCACAGCACTTGGCTAACGCTTCTCCAAAAAAAAAAATCAATTTGATCTGTTATTTCATGCTCAGCTAGAGTTTCAACTGTGCAAACCTTACTGTAAATAATGCCGTGAAAATTGGTTATATAAAATGGTATTCAAGGGGATAAGTTATCTCATCCTTAGTACATGAACTTTGAGGAGAACAAACACCTGTGCCTCTCCAAGGATAAACTATGCATAATGATTTCACCCTTTGAACTTCGTCTTCTTCAACTGAAAATGCATGGACTGCGCTAAATAGCGCTACTTTGTGCAGCAGAACTTACATTTGACCTGCTGCATGGGTATCCATCGTATATGATGATACCTACTTTTTTGGATGAAAGCAAAATTATGTTAACCAAGCAGAAATTGGGCACTGAGTAGCAGTAGTTTTTTTGGGGGTAAGCAGTAGCAGTAGCTACTAACTAATTTTCATTGGAAGAGGAGTTCTAAATCATGTGATGTAATTCTCTAGTCAATAGTATTTTCATCTTCTATTCATCTAAATATTTTTTGTCAAAAGTCAACAATGAAGAACTTGCCTTGCACAGGCTGTAACTAGGAACGAGAAATATTGGTTTTACCTTTTGTACCTAAAAATCTCGGATGCATTTAAGATGGTCTTCATGAAACCTTGAGTAACTCATGGAAAGCCTCTTGGGGTATATCAACGGATCCCACTCGTTTCATTCGCTTCTTACCTTCTTTCTGTTTCTCCAACAACTTCTTCTTCCTTGTAATATCACCACCATAACACTTTGCTAGAACATTTTTTCTCATAGCAGAAAGCCTGGAATAAGAAACGTAAATCAAAGAGCTACAACTAAAGTTACCTATGCAACTTTAAGGCAAAAAAGTCTGAAACCTCTAAATATGAACACACGTAATATGCTGATGAAACTACAGCATGCTGATTGAACAATTACTTTTCTCCTTCTGAAAAATACAAAAGAGGAAAAGGGAAGAAGGGTGCGACACCACAATTTCCCTTTTCCAAAACTTAAAAGTCTGAGATTTAAAAAGGTATCAACATCCCGAAAGAAAATTCCTTTGTTAGTAATTCTGCTTTCTCTCTTAAAAAAGATAATGACATTTTGAAGCTATTTTAAGAATATTTCCCCCACTTCGTAAATTTTTATACTTGAAAAAGAAATAGAAAAAAGGGGGAGGGTGTAGGGAGAAATGACAAGAAGATACTGGAACATAAACTTGGAAAAGATGATGGAGGCAGGAGTTCATTTTGGTCATGGTACTAGGAAACGGAATCCTACAATGGCACCTTATATCTCTGCAAAGAATAAGGGTATTCATATTACTAGTAAGCACCAGCAAGAAAATTGCTTGCAGACCCTTAAACAGAAGAAAAAGTTGACATTGGGAACAAGGTGGAACAAGATTGCCAGTCAAATCACTAATCTAGTCAAAAGTCTGTATTCTTTCATCATTGGTGACTGCTTGTTATGGAGAAATAGCTGAAACCGGTGATAACTGAATTCGCAGGATAACTCAATAGTCTGCCAAATGTATGATAGCGATGGAGAAGTTAAACTTACGTCTCCCTCGCAATGACCTTAGATCCAATAGCAGCTTGTATAATGATTTCAAACATCTGCCTGTTCAACTATCTGTATGAGGAACTGGAAATAGCACCAAAACCAAAAGAAACAGATGACAGGCAAATAAGTAAACCTGTCTATAAACTTTTTAAGCTTCTCCACAAGTTCGCGACCAACGCGCGGAGCTTTTGATTTGTGGACAATGGTTGCCATGGCATCAACTGGTTGGCCATTTAGGAGAATATCCAGCTTCACCAAATCCGAGGACTGGTATCTATCCAAAAACAAAAAAAAAGGGAAAGATGAAGAAGCAAATATGGCTTATCAGAAGCACTTGCAACTAGAAAAAATCATTGAGGAAAACTTCTTTCCTGAAAGGTTCAAAATTTCAGTCCTTTATACAGTATATATTTGATCGGTATGGAAATTTCTGTTTGTGTTTGTATGTACTGAGAGGAACAGGAGCAAAAAGAGGAGAAAAACTTACTCTGAGTCCTCATAATCAAACGATGCATATCCTGATGTTATACTTTTCAGTTCATTGTAGAAGTCCACAACAATTTCCCTCAGAGGCATGCGATATTTCATGAAAGCCCGTTGGCTGCACAAGATGGAAAAACTTGTATACCATCAATCTAGAACCTTATTAGAGCTCGAGAAAAGAAAAAAGGGCAGCCCGGTACACAAAGCATCCCGCATTCACGCAGGGTCCGGGGAAGGGCCGCACCTCTAGGGGTGTGATGTAGACAAACAACAACAACAAACCCAGTGTAATCCCAAAAATAGGGTCTGGGGAGGGTAGTGTGTACGCAGACCTTACCCCCTACCTTATAGAGATAGAGAGGTTGTTTCCAATAGACCCTCGGCTCAAGGAACAGGGGTGTTATGTAGACAGCCTAACCTTAATGCAAGCATTGAAAAGAAAATCCCATTGAAAGTCGAACAATAAAATTAACTTTTGAATCAACTTTGCTTTGTAATATAAAGTGACTTCCTACAAAATATTGGGCAAGATGTTAAAGGCTGCAAGTTCCCTCTTCTTTCATTTGCAAATAATCGAATGAAAGAAAAGAACAAACTTAAGTTAAAAACAAAAAAAAAATATGATGTGATTGTTTATTCCTGGTGTGCGCCACATACTTGGCACATCTTCAATGAGCAAACATCAAATCGACATAAGAAGAAAAGTCACCTATCAATGAATGAGTACTCTAACTGCTCTCCCCGACGCTCAGCGCATAGAGTGATAACAGACCCCACATACCTTCAAGAAGAAGCATGATGTGAGGAAAAATGTACATCCCCGACACAAAACTAGCTCCAAGAGGAGAGATCAAGAAGCTGACACATATTGTTGAGGGAAAGAAATCTAATAACATGAAGTGCATGGGAGCTTACTCACTAGGGATAATAACTGTAGCTATTACAGTAGGCTCCCAGCAAGCAGTAAGTCGATTCTTGGGGTTTGAAGGCAAAGCAGCAGGATTCTGAACCTCCACTTTGCTAAAGGAAGAACCAAGAAAAGGAGGGAACAGAAGCAGAATTAATTTAAGATCGATAAAAAGCAATAATAATGTACAGGAAAAAAACATGTAGATGACCATACCTTCCATCTGAGTACTCAAAAATATACGGCACTGTGGGAACAGTGGAAATGACATGAGCACCATGTTCCTGTCAGCCATTACACCATTAAATAGAACATTTAATAAGCAACTCGTGAAGTCAAGATATGTTTCATTCTTAATTTGTTCCCAAACAGGAAAACAAACCAAATGAGGCAGGAACCAAGACTTCTTTCTTCTTCCTATTTCCCTCTGTATGCGATGTGTGTGTATGCGTGTGTGTGTGTGTGTGTGTGAGAGAGAGAGAGAGAGCAGACATAGGCTCCAACGAGAGAGACCAACATCGGGATCAGTAATTGCTCATACAAGAGAATCTTCCTTTTCTGTTGTTCATCAATCCAGTTTTTAATTGAAGGAAAATAAATTAAAAATGAAGTAAAGAAAGTGCCTGTTCAAGCCGCTGATGAAAAACATCCATGTGAAGTAAACCCAAGAAACCACATCTGGTAGCAGAGCATAAAATGGACCAAATTAGGAACAACAAGTGAAGTTAAATTTTTAGCAATCAATAAAAAGGTGAAGTTCAATTTTATATCTTAAGATTTTTCTTTACCTGAAACCCAGACCTAGAGCCGTGCTACTTTCTTTAGTTACAGAGACACTCGCATCATTACACGTCAATCTCTCTATGGCATGGTTAAGTGCCTCAAAATCAGATCCATCAGCTGGATATAGGCCAGAAAAGACCATATGTTTTGCTGCCTTGAAACCTTCAGGGTATCACCAAGGAAAATATTGCAATGAGATAAGCTATGCTAACAAGCATGGAGAAACACACATCAAGTCTCATGATGATATTTTATTCAGGCCATGATGACAATTGCAAAGCTAAACCTAAAATTGTTGATAGGATGCATTCTCAATCACAAGCTGTAAATAATGCAATCTTTTGCTTTTGTTTGTAGAACGTCAACCATTACTCTGGCCTGTTAGAAATATCCAGCACAAGCTTTTTGTCTCAATTTTTCTTGGCATGCAGGGAGAGGTGGGTGGATGAAATGTCAAAGGAGTTCCCAGAGACATCATAAAATGACACAGATCTCGATTATGAAAGAACTGTTCTCCACAGCCCAAAAATTAGCAAGTTGCTGATCTTTTCTTAACTGTTCCAAATTCGCTTCTAAAAAACTATGGCTAGACGCGCCAAAGGTACCTGGAAGGGGCTGTATAACTGTTCGTGTATGATGTAGAGTATCTCCAATACGGGCCTCTTTTGTTGAACGCATGCCGCTGACCATGTATCCAACTTGACCTGTTAAAAGGGTTCCTGTCGGTACAAGTTCTGGGTGCAAAATACCAACATCAGAAACTTCATAACTTTGGCCAGTCGCAGCAGAAGAAATCTTGTCGCCCTTGTGCAGAGCACCATCAACAACAGCCACATGGCAGATAACTCCTTTATACTCATCATAATACGAATCCAGCAAAAGCATTCGCAAAGGTGAAGTGCTTTTACCAGGAGGTGGAGGAATTCGCTCTATCACAGCAGGAAGAACCTGCTCTAGACCTTGACCTGTTTTTGCAGATGTTAATAGTGCATCGCTGGGATCAAGGTCAAACATGGATTTGAGCTGCGCTTTTACCCTATCAGGATCAGCAGTGGGCTGATCAATTTTGTTTATGACAGGAATTACGGCCAGGTTTGATTCGAACGCAAGGTAAAAATTAGCAACAGTCTGTGCCTGAACACCTTGGGCTGCATCTACAACCAAAAGGGCACCTTGACAAGCTGCCAAAGATCTGGATACTTCATAGCTGAAATCCACATGACCAGGCGTGTCAATCAGGTTTAACAAAAAATCTGTGTCACTGCCAAGGAACTTGTGACGATGGAACATAGTTGCTGTTTGAGCTTTTACGGTTATTCCCCTTTCCCTCTCTACCTAAGACAAATTACAGATTTTTCACATAAATATATCACACAGTAAAGGGAGTTAATTGAGTATGTATGAACAAAGAGCACAAGTAATTAATGCTCTAATAATGACAAATTGCCTCCTTTTTTTCTAAGATCTCGGATCAATAAGTTGATCTCCGCATTTCAATATCTAAGCAGCTGGTAGAACATTTGCAAGTGTAACAAAAGCAAAGGAAGATCACTTCACAAATATCTGGAGGGTGGAGTTTTGACTGGTCCATCTTCTCATTGTGAATCAGACTAAAAATAGAAGATACACTACAAACCAATAGAAGCAACATGGTTACCACAATTGAGTCACACTTCAACTCTATATCTCCCACATAAAAATACAACAACAACAACATACCCAATATTATCCCACACCGTGTCGGGGGAGGTTAGTGTATACACAGACCTTACGCCTACCTTGTGAGGACAGAGAGGATGTTTCCAATAGACCCTCGGCTCAGGAAAGCATAAGCACCACATTAATGAAAATATAGACAAGAAAGGACAGCACCAAAAAGCCATATAAAAGCAGAATAAAAACAACAAGATAGTAAGATGATCAACAACGAAAGAAAACAACAGTTAGTCATAAAAACCTACTACCAACAGAAAGCGAGACTGTGTGCGAATACTACTGCTATGAACACCCTAGACTACCTACTCTACTACCCTAATCCTCGACCTCTATACCTTCCTATCAAGGGTCAATGTCCACGGTCAGCTAAAGCTGCGTCATGTCTTGCCTAATCACCTCTTCCCTCTACCTCTCCGTAGGCCCTTCAATGTCACACCTCCTCATTGGGGCATCTGTGCTCCTCCTCCTCACATGACCAAGTCCTCAATAGGGGCCGTACCCACCTTGTCGCGAATAACCTCATTTTCTGATCCTATCTAACCTGATGTGCCCGCACATCCATATCAACATCCTCATCTCTGCTACCTTCTGGACATGAGCGATCTTGACTGGCCAACACTAAGCCCCATACAACATCGTTGGTCTGACCACCATTCTGTAGAACTTACCTTTAAGTTTTGGTGGCACCTTCTTATCACACATAACACTGGAAGCGAGTCTCCATTTCATCCAACTCGTCCCAATACAATGCGTGACATCTTTATCAATCTCCCCATCCCCCTGAATAATAGACCCAAGGTACTTAAAATTTCCTCTCTTAGGGATGACCTACGAGTCCAGCCTCACCTCCCCTTCCCCTCCTAGAGTCTCGCCACTAAACTTACACTCCAAGTATTCTGTTTTGGTCCTGCTCAACTTGAAACCTTTAGACTTCAGGGTTTGCCTCCGTACCTCTAATTGCGCGTTCACATCATCTCGTGTCTCATCAATCAATACAATATCATCTGCAAATAGTATGCACCACGGCACCTCCCCTTGGATGTGGCGCGTCAGTACGTCCATCGCCAGAGCAAACAAAAAAGGATTGAGTGTCAACCCCTGATGCAACCCCATCATAATCGAAAAATGGTCGGAGTCCCCACCCACCGTCCTCACTCGGGTCTTTGCTCCATCATACATGTCCTTAATCAACCTAACGTAGGCAACAGGTAAACCTCTAGCCTCCAAACATCTTCACAAAACCTCTCTCGGAACTTTATTGTACGTCGTTTCTAAGTCGATGAATACCATATGCAAGCCCTTCTTTCTCTCCCTATGCTGCTCCATAAATCTCCTAACAAGGTGAATGGCTTCTGTAGTCAAACGCCCCGACATAAACCCGAACTAGTTCTCAAAAATAGACACACTCTTCCTCACCCTTGGCTCTACCACTCTCTCCCAGACTTTCATAGTATGGCTAAGCAGCTTGATACCCCGATAGTTATTGCAATTTTGGATATCACCCTTGTTCTCCCACATAAAAATATAATACAAAATTTCTTTGTCTAACCTCAGTTAATAGCAAAATATGCATAAATCCAGGCAGTACATAGCCTCTTGCTCGAACTTCTCTTAATCCTTATACCCCTACCTGCCCACACCCACACCCTCTCTCACATACGGAGAATGAAAGACATACGCTCTACAACCGTCTGCTCCTAGAGTGTATGACAACACTGCAATATCAAATTCCTAAAGGCGTGAAAGTTTTATGAACCTCATACCAAAGTAGGACTGCCTTCATTTCAAACACAAAATGTACGTAAAAGTTTCACTTTCACCTAAAGCTAAAAAGCAACTGCAAATGCATTACAACAGCTAACTCACAATTTCCCAAATCTCGAGCCAGGATTCATCATACTAGTACAAAAGTTACAGATAAAGGCTACCAGACCCAGGAAAATGATAAAAGCTTGCAGCTTTAGACCTCGAAATAGTTCCCATGATTGTTGCTAATAGTTGTTCGATTAAGAGATAATTACATTATTGTCGGGAAAATTGAAAAATTATAAATACAATTAATATTACAGCCAACCAAAAGCTTAGAAAATTTGATTCAACCCAAAAATCTTGATAAAGTTAAGGCTCATTTTTCTCACCATTAAACAAACATAATGTTGAAGACATAATTAAGTAAATAAAAGTATGGTCCCTTTAATAGCTTAATCTTTTAGAGCGGAGAGTCAGAGCTCTTGGTTTCAAGTCTCACCACTACGACAACAACTACATCTTGGGTCGACTATATGAATCCTCACTGACCATGTTTCTCCATGTAAGCTCAACTCATTCTATCATCATACCAAGTAAAATAAAAGTGAAATAAGTTTTATCCATATATACACACAATGAAGTATTGGAGAGAGGTGATTAGACAGGACTAGCGCATCTTCAACTTACCGAGGACACGACCTTGTGATAGGAGGGTGTGGAGGTTGAGAATTAGAGTTGATAGTTAGTAGGTAGTCAAGTGTTCTTGTCTATACTAGTAGTTTTATTACTATTCTCGTATTTCCTTTTTCTTAGATGTCTAATACTACCTGATTATCTTGCTTCTACTTCGGTTTTATTATTATCTTGTTGTTGTTAATGCTTCCTTTTCTTCTTTATTACTGTGGTTCCGCTTGCAAAATCGAGAGCTTATCGGAAATAGTCCCTCTACTTGCACAAGGTAGGGGTAAGGTTTGAATACGCATTGCTCTTCCCAAACTCCACTTGTGCGATCACATTGGGTATGTTATTGTTGTGTGTATATATAGATATATGTATGTATAAAGGTTCTCTATATTTTTTATTTTTTTAGAATAGAAACATAAGGTTTCCTATACTTTTACTGGCATATAAATCTCATAAGGTCAAAATACTCCTAGAAAAGCAGTAGGCTCAAAATTAACGTACTAACAAGACTAAAACCTAATTCCAACTAGTAGATATCACCTAAATCGATATTCTTCCATTGGGCTCTAACATTGGCTAAGTCTGCAGTGTTTTCAAGAAATTACAGGTCTTCCGAGACAACTTCCTTCCATGTAACTTTTTAATCAACCTCACCACTACTTATTATGAAAAAGAATTTCCACTTGCTTGGTCATGAACAAAATATTATGCACACGGACGAGGGCATGTTGAAGACATAATTAAGTAAATAAAAGTCTTCTCTCTCTAACAGCATAAGCTTTTTTGGAAGAGACGGTCACACACTTCATCAAATAACCTCTAGATGCCTTGACCTTGAGCTAGAAAGATAAAATTTTCACAAAGTATGTTGTCTGTCCCATTTGATGTGACTTTTTCATTTTTAGTCTTTCTTAATTTGGAAATAATTTAACTTAAACTTCAACCACACAAATGTTATGAAATGCTTCAGACCTCAAATTTCAAAAGTTTTATAACCACATAAATGTTATAACATGATTAAGACCACGAAATTTCAAAAGTCATATTTCTATGTTAAACTCCTTGTCCATTTAAATATGTTTACATAAATTGGAATGAAAGGAGTTAAAAGCCTTTCTCACTGTCAAACAAACATAAATCAGAATCCTTCAGGTGGGTCTACAAAGAACGTTTTTCAAGTATGAAATATAAAAGAAGCAATAACAAAAACATCAAACATGACATAAATGAAGCAACGAAGGGAAGTTACCTGCAATTTATCCAAGTATTGAGGCTGACCATGACCTTTTCTAATAGTTCCAGTAAGTTCCAAAAGCCTATCAGCCAACGTGGATTTGCCATGATCAACATGCGCAATAATAGAAAAATTCCGAATATTATCAGAAGGGTATTCATTCAAATCTATAGTTGATCCTTCTTTACTGTTTTGGCGAGGACGAGAGCAAAATGATGCATTTTGACTATGAGATAAATAGGGTCGAGGAGTAAAAAATAAAGAGAAGTTGGATCTGAGAGCTCTTGAAGCTCGCTTGAATGCACTCATTGTCCCAAGATTGTGTTTTGGAGAATTAGTAAGGTGAGGTTTTTACATTTAGGGCTTTGGGAATGTTCGTTAGAGATGAATAAAATGTCAAAATGCGGCGTTTGCACGACCCTAATCTGCTACTGCCTGCGATTGTTATTGATTTTACTACCTTTTCTTATCTCCTACTAGCACGTATCTGTCAGTCATCCCTAGAATTGATTCCCCTTGGTTTGGTTTTCACTTTAAAAATTCTATTAATCCTGAAATTAAACCTATTAAGCTAAGTTTTTTATCGGTTCAATTTATATCTTTTTTGTCGACTTTTTGGTTCAATTGAATTAAATAGTGATGAACAAGTTAAGGACTCAATCAAAAATAAAGTTATTGTTAGGCCAAATACATACATAGCCCCCTAAAGTTGTCACCAGATTTTATTTAAATGAGTGTGAGAAAACATTTGGTGAAACTTAAAGTAACCGGAAGATATTCGTATTCCGTTACTCCGCAAGGGATTGCTTTTTATTCGGAGTTTAATATTGACGATGATGAAACTTTGAGGGATTTTCTGAGGACTCCGGATGAATACCGGGAATTTCTTGTAATCAAAATGTTGGATATGAACGTCAAGGTCGAAGACGTTCCCAACAATGAGTTTGTGCATAGTAGGGNAAAAATGCTTGAGAATTTAACAAGAAGCAAAGTTTGAACGGGAGTTAGAATATTTTTTAAATGGATTTTCATAAAATCCTAACCCCTTTATATAAGGAAATGGCTTGAAACTTTGATGTATGGCGCGGTTATTTCATGCGCTACACTTTTCCGTCAGATGGTGTCAGTATAGTGCGGTTATTTCATGCGCTATATGTATAACGCGGTAATAAATCGTGCTATACCTTAACAGCTATAACATTGTTAATGTATAGCGCGGTTTATTACCGCGTTATACATAGTTTGGTCCCTCTTTTTTTTTTACACCTATTAACGTCACACTTGTCCAAAAATCCAATAATTGGGTTCTGGACTCCTTCTATGACCAAAGTTAGGGCTGCGCATAATTTGGTAAATACTGAATTATCGTACCGAAACCAAAAATTTTAGTATTTGGTATTCGGTATGGTATTGATTTAAGTTTTAAAAAATATTGGTATTTGGTATTTTAAAATGAAATAATGAAATATCGATATTGTACCGAAATATATTTTATATTACACAATACACATATTATTAATTATAACATAAATATAAAATTTTACTTTCTTTCATTTTCTAAGTTCATCAATTATTTATTTTATGTACAATTTTCTCTCTCTGGGTTGATATTTGCTAGTTTTGGACAAAACTTTTATCAATAAATATTTTTAGTTTTGTACTTTTGAGTGCTTTAATTTATAATGTTACAATCTATGACTTCATGCACTAGTTAGTATTCAAATTGAATAAACCAAAGTTAACAAACCAAATAAATCGAAATCGAAGGAGAAAAATCGAATCATACCAAATTTAATTAGGTACGATATTAGTATTACATTTTAAGAAATCGGACAAAAATACCGAACTAAATATTTAAATATCGTATCATATGGACCGGAACACCCTAACCAAAGCAAAGATTGTGGTAACCCCTTTTCCCTCCTCCCCTTGGTTCTTTCAAAATGGTAAGCATCACTAGGTTCGTCGGAAGTAGTAGAGGTTCTCGAAAGAGTATTTTCCGCCACGACTCGCCGGAAAGTTTTCAGCGGGACTAAGGATATCTGCTACCATTTCCTTTGAGATCTGAAGTTCAATGCTTCAGAAGTTTGAATCTGGTCATCAACAAATCTTTTTTATTTCATTTTCCGTTTTCGTTCCTTCTTGATTTATCTTCTTTTTGTTTGGATTTGGAAGGGAACCATAAGAAAAGATCTAGCTAGAACCAACCTTCGTGTAGTAAAATACAAATAATTTTCATTTTATGTTATATGCTTAGAGATAGTATGTGCCAAAATTTCCTAACTTGTTGGGAACAATATGTATTTCTACTTTCTTGTAAAAGATATTTCAGATATACTCATTGAACGAGTCCATTACACAAAGAACTCAAATAAGTGGAAAAAAAAAAGAGAACTAAAGTATATATAACGCTCAAAAATTGGGCACTATACATTAACGGTAACTCTGTCGTTAATGTATAACGTCCAGTTTTTGGGCGTTATACTGCAAAAGCTGACACAGTCAGGTATAGCGCCCAAAAACTGGACGCCATACATAAATTTTTTACATAGCGTTTTGTTTCTGGACGCTATACCTCTTTTTTTTTGCCCCACCAATAATAACTGACATAACAATAATTCAAATGTGTATAGCGCCCAGTTTTTGGGCGCTATACATAAAATAAAATAAAATTCCCAGCTAGTCATTTCCAATATAAAGAGGTCAGGATTGTAAGAAAAATCATTCAAAAAAATTTTTAAGTCTCGTTCAAACGTTTCTTGCTGTTAAATTCTCCAACATTTTTTCATTATGTCTGAAGAGCGTAGAATAAGAGTTTCATTATATTAGGGTGTGAGATTGTGATGGAGAATATTTCTGTGGGGTACAGTTTACCTGTACAGTGTCATGTTAAATTGACACTTACAATGGAGTACGATAAATTGATATTGTTGTTATGCAAAAAAATGAGTGTGAGGAAACGTTCAGTGATACTTAAAGTAACCGGAAGATATCTGTATCCCGTCACTCCGCAAGGGGTTGCTTTTTACTCGGAGTTTAACATCGACGATGATGAAACTTTGAGTGATTTTCTGAGGACTCCGGATGAATGCCGGAAATTTCTTATAATCACAATGTTGGATATGTACGTCGAGGTCGAATACGTTCCCAAAAACGAGGTTGCGTGTAGTAGGGATAACCCCCAGTCATCGGGTGGTTATTCTGGAGCAGTTTTTGCCGGACAAGTTCCGGATGAAAGAGTTCTCCTTGATTTAAACTTATCACCGCCGGCGAATGAGCAACAAGAAAATAATTTCTATCCTGCTTTCCATAATTCACAAGACGAGTGGTAAACTTTAATTTTCATTTGTGTTAATTATGTACATTTTTTGTGTATTGAATTTGTATTAACGCTCATATATTTAACAGGGGGTACCGACCGTATATGAATTTTATAAGTGGTCCATCCGGTAGTCATCACCTAATTGAAAACATCCATCATGAAATTTCATCACATTACGACTTGTAAGTAAAGTGATATAGCTATATGGAAAGTATTTACTAATTTCAGTAGCTTATACTTCTGTTGGTTGTGCAGTGAAAACCAGCAAGTTGAACCATCCGTACTCACTCAATTGCCCGAAAACGATGTATTAAATCGGGATCTGGCAGATGCATAGAGTGAGGAAGAGAACAGTGATTACGACAACAATGCCGATGAATCTGGAGACGAGACACCCTTTCCTCGTGAGGATGGTGATAAGGACGATGAGGAGGAAGGACCTGATTTGAAGAGAGAGTATGATCCAACCCCTCCCTCCCCCCCCCCCCAGACGAAGAGTGTACGAATCCGAAGTGTCGTTTCATTCAAGAGATATTCCTTACATTAATAACTTGCCAAGCATGTCGGATGTGGAAGCTCTCACAAGGGATTTTGATGAAATTCGGACAGCATGTGAGATGAGTCTAGACCAACGGTGCTTGCAAAGGGCATGCTTTTTCCTGATGAAGCGCGCGTAAGCAGGGCTTGTAAAATGCACAACGTAAAAGAGTGTCGTGAGATGCGGTTTGGGAGTCAAGTCCGTTGGTATACAAGGTTGTTTGCCGCATGTGGTTTTTGCCATGTCATTTGATGTTGCATGCGACCAAGAAGAAGACAGGTCTGTGGAAAGTGGGTAAATACATTCCCACCCACCCATGCGAAATGGACACATTCAACGGGAATCACTTCAACTTGGATATTGACTTGATTTCTCTTGTACTTATTCCGCACCTCGAAGCGTCCATAAGGTATAAAATCAAAGAGTGCATTACATTAGTCCACCAGGAATATGGCCATACCATTACGAAAAAAAGGCATTTCTCGGGCGCAAACGAGCGTTTGAAATTGTCTACGGTAACTGGGATAAGTCATTTGCATCTCTGCCAAAGTACATGGTCGCACTGCAACACTTTAACCCCGGGACGGTTGTTGAATGGAAGCTTGAGCGGAGTCCGGGAAAACCAAAATATATATTCAATTACGTGTTCTGGGCGTTTAAACCAGCAATTGATGGATTTTCGCATTGCCAGCCCGTAATATCCATAGACGGCACTCATGTCTATGGAAAGTACGATATCAAGCTATTGATAGTCGTGGCAGTAGATGCTAATGGACATATATTTCCTATAGCTTTTGTTGTTTGATGTAAGCACAGAGACGTGGACATTGTTTTTGAACCACTTGAAATAGCACGTTGTCAAACAACGTTCTGGTATTTGTCTAATATTTGATCGGCACAGTTCTGTGGAGAACTTGCATGCGTGGCAAGAACCTTATGCATACCACTGTTACTGTGTGAGGCACTTTAAGGCCAATTTCCAGAATGCATATCCCAACAAGGATCTACATGATTTGATGTGGATGGCAGCAACAGATCACCAACAACATAAATTATAGAGGCACATGGAATCTATCAGGCAAGAAGACGAGGAAGCATATTATTGGTTAATGTGACATCACCCTGAAAAGTGGACTTTGCATGCAGATGGGGGCAGACGATGGGGAATTTGACTACAAACGTGTCAGAGTCTTTTAACGGGTTATTGAAGTCGACAAGAGGATTGCCTATCACAACCATGGTGCGAATGTTGTTCAAGCAGATGGCGGAGAGGTTTGTTGGACGGTCTGCAACTGCAACGACATTGATGTAAAGGGGTGTTGAATTTATGCCAGTGCTGATGAAGAGATTTGAGAAATACAGACGGCGAGCACATTGGCATTCATTTATGCAGTATGATAACAAAAGAAATGTTTTTGAAGTTCGCACCGCTATCCATCAAAATCGGGGGAATAATGTACATATTGTAAATGAATCATCAAGGTTATGCTCTTGTGGGAAATGGTCCATCTACCACATGCCTTGCTCACATGCCATCAAGTGTTTTCAACGTATTGGTTTTGGGGAGACCAACTATGTTGATCAACAATATAGTGTCGCCAAGTATCTAAACACATATGGTGGGCAGTTGCAGCCAGTGGGTGCTGAGCATTATTGGCCGCCGGAACTATTTAAAATGGTGTGAAATAAGTCTTATTTACGTCGACTACAGGTGTAGAAAAGAACGCGTAAACGGAACAAAATGGATGTTAGTGATACCGTTTATGCGCGCAAATGTGGTATA
>ML325593.1:0-10529 GCA_005239505.1 Nicotiana paniculata
CGCGCCCGAAACTCCGAGCTCTACACCCGAGGACTCGAAACTAGCCAAATGTTATACAAATACCTTAATATATATCCAAAGCATGGAATTATCCTATTACTTAGCCAAATTCACCATTCTTGAAGAAAATCTAAAATCCGACCCCGGGCCCGCATGCTCAGATTCTAAAAATTCTCGAAGGAAACACTCACCCATAGCCTAAGGATCATTAATATACGATTTACTTGATTTCATAGCTAATTCACGGGTAAATTCTCAAATTACCGAAAGCCCTAGGTTACTACCCAATTCTTGATTTTTTCACTAATTATGTGATTAAACTTTAATTAGGAATTCATGCATGAAGCCAATATTAGAGTAGAGTTTACTTACCTTCAATAACCAAGTCGTTTTCCCCTCTAAAATGGTGGAAATCGCCCCAAGGAAGAAGAAGAAGATGAGAAAAATGAATTAAAACCCGTGTATAAAAACACACTGTCTGAATAGTGTTTTCGCACCTGCGGCTCGAGGACCGCACCTGCGGTCTCGCACCTTCGGTCTCGCACCTGCGAGAATTGGCCTGACCACTGGGGGTCGCACCTGCGAGGCTAGGACCGCATGATCGGTCCCGCACCTGCGACTGGTCAACCGCACCTGCGGTCACACCAGAACAGGTGCACCAGCAACTATTTCAGTTGGTTTTTGGCCTCGTGTGGTGTCCGGAAGGCACATGGGCCCACCCGAGCCCCCGTCAAAATATACCAACAAGTCCCAAATCATAATACGGACTCGCTCGAGACTTTAGAACACCCAAAACAACGCTAAAACTCAGTATCACACCTCAAAACCCAACAACCAAACTTAGGAACTTTAAGTTTTCTAGGCTTCTCTAACAATGCGCGGAACCGACCTATACTACTCGGAATTACACCAAATTTTGCAGGCAAGTCATAAATGACATAATGGAATTATTCCCGGTCTTGGAATTCCGTTCGGACCTCGATAACACAAAACACGTCCCAAACCACAATAAGAACTTAAGGAGCTTTTTATTTCAATATTGGGCGCTGAAACGCTCCTGGGTCATCAGAAACCCATTTCGAACATACGCCCAGGTCCGAAATCATCACACGAAGCTACCGAAATTGACGAAACTCGATTCCGAGATCGTTTACCCAAAATATTGACCGAAGTCAAACTTGGCCTTAAAGGCCAACCTTAAGGAACCAATTGTTCCTATAGCATTCTAAACACCTCCGAATCCCGGACCACCAGTCCCCGCAAGTCATAAATCATAAAAAGTCGCTATGGGAAGTTTCATTTAGGGGAGGTTTCGATAATGCAAAACGACCGGTCGGGTCATTACATTCTCCACCTCTTAAACAAACGTTCGTCCTCGAACGGGTCTAGAATCATACCTGAAGTGCTGAATCTGTGTGGATATCTGCTCCGCATGTCCTCCTCGGACTCCCAGGTCGCCTCCTCAACTAGATGGCCCTTCCACTAGACCTTTAAAACAGAAACTCTCTTGGACCTCAACTGGCGTTCATGTCTATAAATAATAGCAACCGGCTCCTCCTCATAGCCCAACCTCTCATCCAGCTGAATAGTGCTGAAATCTACCACGTTAGAGAAGTCGGCGTGGTATCTCTGGAGCATGGATACGTGAAAAACTGGATGAACTCCTGATAAACTGGGAGGCAAGGCCAGCTCATAAGCAACCTCCCAACTCGCCTCAACACCTCGAAGGGACCTATAAACCTCGGGCTCAGCTTTCCCTTCTTCCCAAACCTCATAATACCCTTCATAGGCGAGACTTTCAACAGGACCCTATCTCCCTCCATAAATGATATATCACGCGCCCTCTGATCCGCGTAACTTTTCTGTCTGGACTGTGCTGTGCGGAACCTCTTCTGAATCAACTTCACTCTCTCCAAAGCATCCCTCACCAGGTCTGTGCCATATAACTTAGCCTCGCCAGGCTCAAACCACCTGATAGGGGAACGACATCACCGACCATACAAAGCCTCAAATTGTTCCATCTCAATGCTGCACTGGTAACTATTATTGTAAGCAAACTCGGCCAAAGGCAAGAACTGGTCCCACTGACCTCCAAAGTCAATCACACATGCCCTGAGCATGTCCTCTAATATCTGAACTGTACGCTCCGACTGACCATCAGTCCGAGGGTGAAATGCTGTGCTGAGGTCTATCTGGGTGCCCATCTCTCTATGCAATGCTCTCCAGAAGTGCGAGGTGAACTGAGGACCTCGATCTGATATAATGGACACTGGCACACCATGCAACCAGACTATATCCCTAATGTAGATCTGGGCCAACCTCTCAGAAGTATAAGTAGTAGCTACTGGAATGAAATGCGCTGATTTGGTCAATCTATCCACAATGATCAAAACCGCGTCAACCTTCCGCAAAGTAGGAGGCAACCCAACCACGAAGTCCATAGTGATGCGCTCCCATTTCCACTCAAGAATGGGCATTTGCTGAAGTAGGCCTCCTGGCCTCTGGTGCTCACACTTCACCTGCTGTAAATTAAGACACCTAGCCACATACTTCACAATGTCCTTCTTCATCCGCCTCCACCAATAATGCTACTTCAAGTCACGATACATTTTTGTAGCACCAGGATGAATAGAATACCGAGAACTGTGTGCATCCTCTAGAATCCTCTCCCTCAGGCCATCAACATCAGGAACACATAAGAAGCCTTGAAGTCTTAGAACACCATCCTTGCCAATAGTAGCCTCATTGGCCCTACCCTGGACCACTGTCTCCCGAAGCTCTGCTAAGCATGGATCATAGAACTGTCGGGCCTTAATCTCCCCCAATAACGAAGACTGAGCAACCACATGTGCTAAAACTCGACGACGCTCTGAATGGTCTAATCTCACCAAGCGATTGGCCAAGGACTGAATGTACAAGGCTAGAAGTCTCTCCTATACTGAAATATAGCCAAGCTACCCATACTCTCCGCCTTCCTGCTCAAAGCATCTGCTACCACATTTGCCTTGCCCGGGTGATAAAGAATGGTGATATCATAATCCTTCAACAAATCAAGCCATCTACGCGACCTCAAATTAAGATCCTTCTTCTTGAACAAGTGCTTCAAGCTACGGTGGTCTGTATAAACCTCACAGGACATTCCATACAAGTAGTTCCTCCAAATCTTAAGAGCATGAACAATCGTCGCCAACTCTAAATCGTGCACAAGGTAATTCTTCTCATGAACCTTCAGCTGGCGTGATGCATAAGCAATTACTCTCCCCTCCTACATCAATACACACCCCAAGCCAATGCGTGAAGCGTCACAATATACTGTGTACATCCTAGAACCGGAAGGCAATACGAGAACTGGTGCTGAGGTCAAGGTTGTCTTGAGCTTCTGAAAGCTCGCCTCACAATCGCCAGACCATCGAAACGAGGCATTCTTCTAAGTCAATCTAGTCAATGTAGCTGCAACCCCTCCACAAATCGGCGATAATGGCCTGCTAGGTCCAAAAAGCTCCTAATCTCTGTAGCTGAAGTAGGACGCGACCAACTCTGAACTGCCTCGATATTCTGAGAATCAACCTTGATACCCTCCCCCGACACCACGTGCCCCAAAAATGCCACGGAATCCAACCAGAACTCACACTTGAAGAACTTAGCATATAGCTTCTGTTATCGCAAAGTCTGGAGCACAACCCTCAAATACTGCTCGTGCTCCCCCAGGCTACGTGAGTAAATCACAATGTCATCAATGAAGATAATGACAAAGGAATCAATATACGGCCTGAACACCGTATTCATCAAGTCCATGAATGCTGCTGGGGCATTAGTCAAGCCAAAGGACATCACCATGAACTCATAATGGTCATATCTCGTATGAAAAGCAGTTTTCGGAACATCTAAAGCCCGAATCCTCAACTGATGAAACCCCGATCTCAAATCAATCTTAGAAATCACACTAATACCCTGCATCTGGTCAAACAAATCATCAATGCGCGGCAAAGGATACTTGTTCTTAATGATAACCTTGTTCAACTGGCGGTAGTCAATACACATCCGCATAGAACCATCCTTCTTCTTCACAAATAGAACTAGAGCACCCCACGGCGACCGGTACCCCTCGATCATGCGAGAAATTTCTACCACGCGCTGATAAGGAGTACCCATCTCCACCTCTCGGGCCATGGTGGCCCTAATACCTGGATGTAACCCCGCCACAAATCTACGCACTCTCTCATCATCGGTAGGCAATATCATAAGTGCATGGCGGTACAACTCTGAAAATCTGGCCTCAAAATCTGTCACTGACATCTGCCCCTGCTCTAGCATCTCAAACTGATACCACGGATCTTCCCTCTTAGAGGGTGGGATATATCTATCCAGAAACATCTGCGTGAACTGCTCCCAAGTGACAGAAGGGGAATCTGTTGGCTTGCTGAGAATATAGGACTGCCACTACCTACGAGCTCTGCCCTTCAACTGGAAGGTAGTGAAATCCACTCCATGGGACTCTAGTATCCTCATGTTGTGCAGTTTGTCCCTGCACCTATCCACAAAATCCTGGGCATCCTCGCCTCGTTCACCCCTAAAGACTGGAGGGTGCAATCGGGTCCATCTATGAAATACCTTATACGGATTGATGTTCGCAGCTGGTCTAGGCTCAAGTGCTACTGCAACAGGCTGGACTCCACCCACGGGCAGTGTACCCGGGGTATGATGTAATGATGTTGTCTGTCCTGCAGCCTGGGCAGTAGGGATCTAGGCTCCCCCTCCCGCCTGAGAAGTGGCAGGATCTGCTAGAAATAAACTAGCCTGGGACATAGTGACCATAAATCTTATCATACGGCTCATGATTGCCTAGAAGCCTGGCGCAGTCATAAAGTCTACTGGTGCAGGATCTGCTGGAGGCACCTCATCCGGTTCCTCTATAATACGGTCCTCTGGTGGTGGGACCGGAATAGATCTAGGACGCCCTCGTCCCCTACCACGGGCCGATGCCCTCCCCCGGCCTCTACCGTGGCCTCAGACAGCGGGGGTAGCGGTTCTTCCCGGGTCTGGAACATCAGATGCACGCGTCCTCACCATCTATGAGAGAATAGAAGAATGAATTTAGTAAATCATCGATTGCACGATAAAATAAGAACAAAGAGAGGTTTCCTAACACCCTATAGCCTCCTGAAGATAAGTACAGACGTCTCCGTACTGTTCTGCAGGACTCTACTGGGTTTGCCCGTGACTCGTGAGACTTACGTGAACCTAGTGCTCTGATACCATGTTGTCACGACCCAAAATCCAACACAGGTCATGATGGCGCCCAACACCGGAGTCAGGCAACCCAACAATTGTTTACTAGTGAGATTATCCTTACTTGACATACCAACCCCACATATTCCCAAAGTTTTAAGCTTAGATTATTTGAATAAAAGAGAAAACATTAACCAACTTAAGTAAATACAGCCACAATGATCATGATCCAATATATACAGTCCCAAAATAAAGAGTCTACTATGTGCGTGCCAGGAACTAGTATCACAAGTTAACAGGCGAACTAGTAGAATATACAAAAGATGATACAATATGTACTGCTGTCTGAGAGAAGTAGACAGAAATAAACAAAGGATAACTCCATAGCACTGCTGAGAATCGCCAAGAGAGGCAGCTCACCGTGGAGTCAGGTCCAGAATATACGTCAAGCTCCGGTCGGATAACCAGAAGCACCAACCTCAATTGCTGTACAATTAAGTACAGAAGTGCATCATGAGTACATAAATATATATGTACCCAATGAGTATCCCGCCTAACCTCGATGATGTAGTGATGGGAGGTCGACATGACACTCACTAAGGTCCAACAGTATAATTTAACATAATATAATGGAAACAGTAGGCATGTAAAGACAGTGAAGCAATAAGTATATATGTAAGGTACTGAAATCCAGGAAGAATACTAGGAATAAATAAAACAATTACCACTTTACTTTTTTTCCCAAATATCTGTCAGATCAATATCCATGAATTTAGTAACAATAAATCATACGCATGCAGGGCAAGGACAACCGGCCGGAGTCATAAGATAGTCATGTTCGTGCACTGTC
Source organism: Nicotiana paniculata (assembly GCA_005239505.1). Classification (NCBI taxonomy): domain Eukaryota; kingdom Viridiplantae; phylum Streptophyta; class Magnoliopsida; order Solanales; family Solanaceae; genus Nicotiana; species Nicotiana paniculata. The sequence continues at coordinate 6,080 of ML325593.1, forward strand.
GAGGATCGAATGGCCCGTACCAAAAGTTCACCTCTCTACAAAGTACTCACATCTATGCACTGCCGAGGATCGAACGGCCCGTACCAAAAGTGCATCTCTCAAACCTCTCTATGAACTGCCGAGGATCGAACGACCCATACCAAAAGTGCATCTCTCAATCCACCGTGGCGTACGGCCCGTTCCCATAAGAGTGGGGGAATTCACACTCCGCTTGTGGAATGTAAATTCTGAAACGGTCACATGCACACACAGATTCCTTTTAAAAGAGAATACTTTTCAATGAACAATTTCTTACAAGTTCTTCTCAAATTCCATAACATCGGGGAAATAAGCAACATGTAACGTTAATTCATTAAGCATATAATTCATATAAAGTAAAACACAAGGCATGATTGTTTAACCAAAGAATTAGATCCTTTGACTAAAGCTTATTTTTAAGATGAATACAGGTTACTGATAATCAAGGTAATGGAGTAAAATGAGTAATAGACAATATTGCATCAATATAGAAAATCGAAGTTGATTGTATTCGAGAATTATATGCCTTTACAAGTTGTATTCCCCTCCCTTATATAGGATAATCTTATAACGTACGACTCTTGATATGGTTACTCATTAATGACTAATTATGACATTAATGAGGCATTACAAAGGATAACGGTAATTGGGGTTCGGTTACATAACGTTCGAGTAATCAATTGTGGGTCCTTGAATCTTCCCGTAGCTTTGTCTAGATTCATTCTAACCGTGCCTCTCTCCTGTTTTGATCAAGTTGAGTTTCCCGTGGCTGATAAGTTCGTGGGTTTACTAAACCTTGCCTCTTTGTACCGTGCCTCTTCAAAGAATCACATCCAGCTGTCGCGTTTTCCTGTATCCACGTGACTGACTGAGTTGTCAAAAGCTGGCTTACGTGTGAAAATCTTTTTTACCAATACAGATAGTCCCCCCACTTACCATATATTTAACGATTAATATTTGGTAAGTGGATATTCATTTATGACGGGAATATTTTGCCGCCACTTTTCCTTGAATCATTGTATCCTTCTCTGCACCATAGGCGTCGTTTTTCACTTCCATTTAATGCTCATACCACATGTACTTTTCGGATTCGTTCTGCATTTACTCAGCACCTTTTAGGGCTTTTTTCGGTTGTGCCAATCCCGAAGTGACATCTTCAATTATGACTTTCATCATTATTTTCCTTTTTCTTCATGTTTGACGGTTGTCTTCAAGTATAAATACATGTTTTCTTTTCTTTTCTTCCACGAAACACTTTTCTAACTTTTGTCTTTTGTAAAGAACTTTCTTATTTGCCTTTGTAAACATGTCTTCTTCAAACCAACCTCAAAGAGTAATAGATATTGAATGTTTAGCTCCATCTTCTGCTCCGACTAGGATTCGGAAGGGTGGTAGACTTATAAGTATAGGATCCACTCATTCGAGGGGCTCTTCTCCTTCTCATATAGTTCCTCCTCCTTCCACTAGATCTCTAGTTTCTCCGAGATTTAGGGTTTCTCGGTCTTTATCTAGAGGTAGAGGCGAACTCCTTCGTGAACCTGGAGTCAATGAAATTGTCCCTTCTGAGTTTGTTTTTGCTAGGGATATTCAAGTTCTTGTTGATCAATCTTTTTCTCTTGATAGTGTCGAAAGATATCCAACCCTTATAACTGAGGTCAGATTTCCCTTGTTCGTAGGGAGTTCTTTTGGAAGTCTGACTTTCTTATCTATATTCTGAATAGTAATCAAAGAATAACGTCTTACAAGATGGGATATTCTTTTGTTTATACGTATCCTTTCACTTTAGGGTTTAGACCCCCCATTGACCCAGTTATAATTGAGTTTTGCCATTTTTTCAATATCTGCTTAGGACAAGTTGGCCCACTTGTGTTGCGAGTTGTCGCATGCCTTAGGAGTTTGGCTTCTTTAGCCTCGGTTTCTTTTACCTTTAACCATCTTATTCACCTCTACTCTCCTACTTTATTTAGCGAAGGGGTTTTTACTCTACCTGCTAGAAGCAAAAGAGTGCTGGTAACCTCTGGAGACGATAATGATAGGGGATGGGTACCTCCGGTATGTTGCTGTACCAACTGTTGGTTTAGCGGGTGAAGAAAATCTTCCCTTCCCTGAGAAGTGGAATCGCACACATGAGTATGCTTTAGCTCACATTTACTTTTTCTTGTTTTGACTTGAGATGTTTTATTTAACACCGTATCTGTTTTTTTCTTCTCTCAGCAATCATGATTACTGTTGAGAATGTCTCCAGTATTCGTGATTGGGTAGAAAAATTATTATTTGTTGCTCCTTCAGAAGAAAGATCTTAGAAGTACCTCGCTGGGAGGTATGGTTGGCAAGTAAAGACCCACAGTAAGTGAAGCTCTTGTTTTTTCTTCTTTCCTTACTCGAGTCTCTTTTTTTGTCGTTTAATTTTTTCCCCTTTTAATAGGGTTCTCTGCTTGTGGGGTGTATGCTTCATCTATCCTGAAGATGTCCTTGGATCAAGCCCAGGAAATTATTGTTGGTTCATCTTCCTCGAAGAGGAAGATTAGTGAGTCTCATTCCGTAGAAGAAGAAGAAGAAGGTGTTTTAGTGCACAGGCCACGGAGAAGGTGAATGGTTTTAGATGATGAGCTTACAGCCTTAACCTTTCCTTCCGTGTTTGTGATTGATCCCCCTGTCCTTGATGATGTTTCACATTCCCCTATTCATGAGGGTGTTGATGTTGCTCCTGTCGACATCCCTTTGGCTACTGTCTTTCCTGCTTCTTTGAGAGAAGCTGTTTCGTCTTTTCCTTTAGATATCTCAACTTCTGTTGTTGCTTTTCCTGTAACTTCTTCAACTCTCCATGCCTGCTTCTTTGCCCGTGTCTTCTCCAGCTCCTCAACCTTCCATGCCTGTTGATGTTCCATCTCTGCCTGCTTCCATGCCTTCCGTTAGGGAAGTAGGTTCTTCCAGCAGAGAGATGCGGCAGGTGGTAATAGAGGTTCCAATTGAGGGGAATCTTTTCAAGAAAGCGGGTGAGCCCGAAGTGTGGCTCAAGCCTTTGATAGGTCCCTCTGAGAAAGCAAAGCTAGCCAGCCACGGTGCTTTTACATGGGCCAATGAGGTTGTGCATACTTCTTTGAAGGTATGATGCAAGTTATACTGTTTCACTCTCGTATATGAAGTTTACCATATCTGACTGGTTTATTTCTTGTAGATTAACCTTATAGGAATGGAGCTTATGAAGAGGAATTCAAACACGGACCAAGAGACAAGATAGTTGCAGGCCGATGTTGATAATTGGAGAGCACAGTATGATAGCTTAAGGATTGACATGGATTCTTTAGAAGAGGAAAGGAGTACCTTGAAGCGAAAGATGAGACTCATGGAAGCAGAATTGGCAGTGGAGAGGGCTTCTTGCAGTCAGACTGATAAAGATAAGAGTGTTCTGGAGTCTTCGTTTGCAGAGCAGCTGTCCCGTGCCTCAGAAAAGATTAGAGACTTGAAGAACTTGATGGGGCAGAAGGAGGAATACTCAGGTGAGCTCGTGCAATCACTCACTCGTACTCAAGAAAACCTTCGTAGGGCTTTAGACAACGCTCAAACTTTAGAGGAGCCGATTGTTCCATTAAGGGCCGCCCATGAAGCTGCAGAGGCGGAGAAGGACGGGTTGAGAGCTGAGCTTCAAGTGTGGGCAAACGATTATGAAGATTTGGAAGAGGTGGATGTTGTCGATGTGAGATGGGCGTATATGAATTCTCGCCTTGACACATTTATGGAAATGAGTCAAGAGGGTTTTGACCTTAGTGCTGAAATAACCAAAACTAAGGAAGCCATGGAGAAGGCTCAACAAGGTCATAACCTCTCTTCACCTGATGGTGAGATTCCAACCGCTCATGCCTCTTCATCCCCAGTTGCTCCCGCTCCTTCTGCCACTGAAGTCAACCCCTCTCTTGAAAAGACTTAGTTGGTTTATCCTTTTTTTCTTTTTCTTTGTATCAATTGGTGGTTACTCCCGGTCCCATCAGGGGTAAATTTGAATAAGTCCCCAAATTAAAAATTAGGGGCACCACAGTGTATATAAAAATTTTATACGGCTAAGTATAAGTTAATACTTAGTTTTAGCCATTTTAATATATAAATGTTAGTTCGACTTTTGTTGAGTTTCTATTTCACTCTTTCAGTCTTTTGCATGCTTCATTTTTCGAGGTTTTAGTTTTACCTTCGATTTTTGCATGTGGAATGCTTTAGACTACTCGTACCTTTTTTATAATAGGTACGGTGTCATATTAAATGTGTACCTTTTTGTAATAGGCATAATTTATGGAAGAGGGCCCTTTTATAACAAACATGAAGAAGACGTCTCAACTTCATGATAATGCAATAGAGTGATAGGAATTTTAAACATGTTTAAGAATGTTTCCAAGGAAAGTTTTTTGTTTGAACTTCCATGACATTTTACATGTGTTTG